>CAUYQV010123801.1:0-14293 GCA_963574575.1 Galagoides demidoff | reverse complement strand
ATTCCCTGTCTAGCCCTGAATGGGAAAATCCTGTATCAATATTATATTTCACAAAATGTCTCTCATTTGTAAAATGTAATAATTTGGTTATTTAAATTGTTGGAAAAACTGAGTCTTTGTCAAAGAGAAAGATTCTTGCCTTTTAAACCTTCCAATTATTAGTTTGGTGAGTGAATGGTTAACTGTGATCCAGTTTTATGAAAGTGAGTTTTTGGAAATAAGAGAAATTAGACAGAAAGAAAAATGGTATTGTGTAAGGAAAGAATCTTATGTAATAAATTTGTCCTGAAACAAGAATGGTTGTTTAAGAAAGTGAAAGGCAGGGCAAAAGTTAAAGAAGATTTAGAATGTTTGTAGATTTTCTGTGCAGGTTGAGTGGAGCTCATAAAAGAGATTTTGTGAAGAAGTTTACATGTGATCCAGTTGACTATGTATTTCCTTTAAAATCTTTTGGCTTGTAATATTGTTTGAGCAAATGTTTTAAACCTTTGATATTTGACAAACCTTCCAAAATCAAAACTCTTAAATTTGGGGCGTGGTGCTTGTAGCACAGTGGTTGCTGCACAGGCCACATGCCCTGAGGTTGACAGGTTCTGAACCTGAGGAAAACAAATTAGACTTATTTGATTTATTAAAAATGTATAGGAAACATTGTCAAATATGAAATGGTAATTAATTTTGTGTGGATTATGGTTATATGTATATTCCAATATTATAAAGCTTTGGTCTGTCCTACCATATAAGACATTGGTCTGTTCTAACATATATTGTCAGTAATAATATCAATTCATCTCAGGAAAAAAAAAAGTTTTTTTTGTAACTGACTGAGTCCAAAATGTGTCCTAAAAAAGAAAGGAAATATTAAGAGAGGCCAACAGATTCTCTTTAATTCAAATTCCTGGTGCCTTTGGAAATTGAGTACCTTTAGACTAAAAACAGATTTTTAGAACTTTCATTGGAAAGATAACATGTCTATGAGTATTGCTAACCTAGCTTCAAACAGAACAGAAATCAGTTACGTGGAACTGGGCTAGTTTGTTATAACTTTTTGTTTGAAATATTGTTGATTATTTCTATGTTCTGTTTTCCAGAAGTTAAGAAAACCATTTTCTGTCTTTTGAGCTATTTGTAGCTTTTCAAGCAATGTATGTACTTATGAGCGGAATTTGAAACATGTATTTTTTTCTTTCTCCTTGATTTCTCTGGAATTTGAAAGCCATTTGTAAGTATTCTTAATTTCTGATAATACAGTTATTTGTATAAGTTTAATAAGAATCTGTTTTGTTTCTATAGAATATAATAAAGGCACTGGTTATTTTACCAAGGCTTTGGCTGGAATAACATTTCCAGAAGTGTCCAAATGTGTTAAGGAATTAAGGTTGACTTTATAAGGCCAGTAAAAAAGCCCTTTGAAAAAACTGGCCAGATACCCATCAATAATGTTTCCTGATCTGTGGTAAGTAACAAAAGTCACTTTCTGACAGGTCTGGGAATCAAAATGTGCTTGGGAACCTCAAGAGAAGTGGAATTTACCCAATGCATATAGGTATCTAATGGCACACACGAAACCTGGGCTTATGGAAGGCTTTCGAGTTTTAATCTGAGTTCCTTATAAAAGATTCCAGCAAAGCCAATTTTAAAGGAGAGCCTAAATGGCTAATAATTATTCTTATTGCACTTTATACAAATAATCAAACCCAGTATACTGAAGGTACAGTTTATTTTGGTAACTGAGTTAGTTCTGCTGTAATTTGTCTTTGGTGGAAGGGGAAATCGGAGAGAGAAAAATGGTTCAAGAAAAAAGAGGCTATAGCCCACCTGTATTAAATCTCGGCCTTGCTGTACTGTCAACTGATAAAATAAGACATAACTGTTTTACTAAACTGATCTGTTAAGTGGGAGTAAAGAAGTGGCCAAAAAAATATAGAATTATATACAGTAATTATATTTACCCTGAAGCCTTAAGACTCAACAAAGGTCACTTGTTGGCTATACTGGAAAAATTTGTGCAATATTAGATATTATCTGCTGTGTCTAAGTGTTGCCCAGAGAAATCATTCCATGGTTTAGGTTGCTACTCTGGTTTAAATTTGACAATAAGCTAGCCTTTGTAATAGAAATAATGCAAATAATAGCTAAAGTTTTGGGTATCACCTGGAAACTATATGTAACTTACAGGCCTCAAAGCTTGGACACAGTAAAGTACATGAACAGGGTCATAAGAACAAGAATCCATAAACTCTGCCAGGACGCAAAGCTTAATTAGTATAGGCCTTTGCCACTGTGTTGTTCAAAAAGGCCTCCATCAATCTTCTGCAATTTAGCAGGGGCTTCTAAAAGAATGGAAAGAGACTAAATTAAATAGACAAAAGCCCTAGAAAGAGTATTAAAAAAATCTCCATTTGGGTAATTAACCATGTTCTGTTTAGTCTTCTGTGTCTGTACATTCTTTCTCTCTGGAGGATCAAAGGGACCAAGTCTAGGTCCAAAATCAGAACCTGTTCCCGCTCAAACCAAGGTAGAAAGGACTTTACACTATCATCCTGACCACATGGACGGCAGTGAGGATGAGAAGAATCCTCACCCAGAGTCATCACAGTTGGCTGAATAGAGAGCTTCATTGCCCCTTGGGAAGTAAAGGTAACTTTTAAGACATCCAACATGCCCTGCTCCAACCACATACTGGAAGCTGGCTGGTCAATACATGGCTGAAGCCTGAGGAAACTCCTCAAGGGACTTGCTTTAATTGGACTTTGAACTGAACTTTGGGAAAGGGAGGGGAATATCACATAGGGAAAAGTAAAAACTCCTAATTTAGCCCACCACCACAGTACTATAAAGGCCTGAGTAGTGAACCGAAGAGGAGTCATAGTCCCTAAAATCTAAGTGCTGATTCAATTGGTCCCTCTGGTTAACTACTCTCCTGTCCACTCTTGCAGAACCCCTCATCCTACTCATCTTAGGACATATGTAAGAATGAAGAAGAAGTAAAAGTTTGATCAAAGATTTGAAGTCCCCCAAGATCAGGAGTAGGGAGTGAGATGGCCTAGTGGGCCAGGGGCCCAGCTCCTCCATTCTCCTTCCCCAGGAAACAGGGATGGGAGGGAGGCTGAGCAGGGGACACAAGGGATGAGGCCTTGAAGAACACACACAAGATAAGGCCTTGCTGATTTCATGGTACACACACACAGGCAGGATAAAGTCATGCTGACCCCATTAATGTTAAAAATGTTTTTGTATCTAGCTATTATTTTGCTTAACCAAGTAACTGCAAGAGCCGTACCTGCTGACCATGGAGTACGTGCTGATCGTAGAGCCCTGTGGCTTGCTTGCTACGTCACCCAACCTATAAAAGCTGTGCATTAACTCTGGTCGGGGCTGCTCTCCCCTGATCTCTCTGACACTTGAGACAGCAGGCCGGTTGGTCTAAATAAAGGCTCCTTATTGGCATTTTGAAGATTATTTGTCTAGTGGTCTTTTCTCACTCCATAACAATAGACGCTGCCCAAGGAACACCTTCGGTGGGGGCGGGGAACAAAACCCCTTTTGGACCACTCATCTTCACCTTCTCCCAAGATGCCCCAGTGCCTGGGACCACACTGGGGCAGAGGAGTCAGTGTCAGGCCCTCCAGATGCTTTCTCTTCTGCCGGGCACTGGTAGCTGCTCTGGGTGCCAGCAAGACCATGAGAACAAGTTTGCTCTGCTACACAGGGGCCCAGCGCCCCCATTCCCCTTCCCCAGGAAACAGGGATGCACGTGAGGGGATGACACTGCAGAGCGATGGGCTGTCAGTTCTGATGTCTAAGGGATTGAACTGGGGCTCTAGGTGGCCCTGCAGACATCATTCAATTTTACTCACCTTCACAGTCTTCACATACAAAACATGCTAGTAGAACTGCCCACCTCTCAAGTGGTTGTGATTATTTATTGAAAGATCACATAATGGAAACATAGTGACAAGCTTAGAAGGTGCTAGATGAATGTTACCTTCCCATGGAACAAGCAGTGTCAACAACCTAGAATCACCCAGGGTGACCCTGAAGGGGGATTTTTAGTATTTGGGGGAGGCCTTTGAGGGAGATATTTTTCCTTGAGCTCAGAGGGGTTTTCGTGTGCTTTCAGACAGTGCTCATACCAGGGGCAGGATCTGGGGCAGTACACAAGACGGGAACCCTGCCCTCCTCACCTGGGTGCCCCAGCAGCCCCTTCATGTTCCATCTTTTTTGTCTTCTCTGAATTCCTTGCTACTTTCTTGGCAGTGAAGCCCTAAATGCTGTGGCCACTGATCAGCATTTAGGGAGCAGAGATGTTCCTGGGCAGCCCGGGGCCTGGCAGGGGGCCCAGCCAGGTTCAGGGCACAGCAAGGCAGGTGAATGGGGATTCTCAAGGGCATTGGAAGCAGAGTAGGGGGTCTGAGTCCCCTTCTGTCTTGGGGCAGAGGTTCCCATATCTGACAGAGCAGTCATAGTAGGCAGCATCTGGGAGCAGGCAACTTAATAGCCTACTGCCATCCATGTGCAATTTGACCCATGGAAGGTGGCCTCTGGCTTGTGATCTGTCACGCTTCCCACCAGGTGTGACCACGAGCCCTGAGCTGTGTGACACAAAGACTGAAAACTTTCACATTGCTCACCTCTTCCAGAATGGCTATGGGTCTGCCCCTACGTTTCCTTGGACATGTGGGCTTGTGGCGGTTATCGATCAAGAAGGAAAAGGGCTCCAACCTGTGCTTGGCAAGGGCTAATCCTCTGCCCACAGGTGGTTACCACGTCCAGGCCTGAGCTGGAGCTTCATAGCCCTTGGTTTCTAGAATAGTGAAGATGCTACACTTTCTTTTTCTTAAAGAATAAAAGAATCTTTTTTGGTGTGTTCCAGTGCCTAGTGGAGCACTGGTTCTTGGTGTTTTCTGGAAGTTTCTTAAAGGAAATCTCTCACCCTTTCTCTCGGGTGTGGCACTTGCCTGCTGGGAACAGACACAGTTTATCTTGCAGAGAAAACTGTTTTGCAAGAGGTTTCCCACAATTATGGTCGGAGGGAGGGTCCCTGCCAGCTTTTCTTAGTCACTTGGGCTTAGGGGGAAGGTGTTTTTTTTTTTTTTTTTCTGTTCTTTTTTTTTTTTCTGAAAGCAGGAGCCATCTGGGGGCAGGGCACGCATGGGTAATTACCCGAGTTAGGGAGACAAAAGGACTGCTGATCAGCAGTTCTCAGCCCCTCTGCAGGTGGCTGATGGCTTTTGGTGGAATGTCATAAAGTACCCAGGCTAGGGGGTGAGTCAGAAATCCTTAGGTCACTTGTGGTTTTCTTTCATGGTTTTGCTGTGACTATCAACTTGTTTTTACTTAACAAGAAAAACAGGTGTTTGGGTGTCTGAAACAGCTCTGCCCTGCTCCCAGCAGCTCACTATAGTCTGCCCCCATTTGGTAACGTGGAATACATGACTGGAAATAGGGAGCGCCCAGCAAACCCTTCAGGAAGCTGGAAGTGAGTTCTGTGAGAGACATGGGACATCCCCTGCACAAGCACGGAGCCTGATTTTTGTGGCTTTTCATCAAACTTGGAATCAATCAATCAATTCAGAAGTTTGCAGGCCAGCTCCCAGGGCCCACCCAGACCCCTCTGGAGGCAAAACTCAGAACTTGGCTTTGCTTTTATGCACGTGGCCTGGAGGAGCCAGGAGCTCTCACCTTGAGTTCTGTTGTCGGGAAGGCTTTCTTTCCACTTGGCCTTGAGGTCCTGTGGCTTTTCCATTCTCACTAATGTCCTTGATGGGGGCCCTCCCAGGTACCAGCACAAAGAAACTGACAAGAACCTCTGCCTCCCCAGCTGCAAGGCCAGCGGCTTCCCTCGCATCCTTAGGCCTGAAAGGATAAATTTCAGGCTTATCCTGAAAAGACTTTCCGACAGGAGCACCTGACCCAAAACAAGTCTGCTGTTTTTTGCATAGGGATGAAAGGGAAGGGAGACAACTTGGGCCCTGGGCCCCGGGCATGGATGTGGTTGGGATCTGCCAGAAAATCATAGACCAGGAGGTTTCTTTCTTTCTTTTTTTTCTAGTCATGCGTTAAAGGTGACCCAAATGTCTTCCTTTGCCCCAACTGCCTGTACCTGTGTCACAGCTTATGTCTGTGCCCTGGAGATGCAGCGCTCTACAGGCTTGGGGCTTCCTCCTATAACTTGGAGCACAGGTGGTTGGGAATGCTAAATAGTGATTGCTCAGGGCACAGCCTTCCCTGTCCCCTGCCACCAAGCCAGATACCAGGACTGTGAGGACCCCTGTAAACCATGGGGTCTCTCTGCCATGGCTGGGAGCTCCAATGATTCACTGGCTTTTCACACTGCTGCAGGTGGCGGGGAAAGATCAGGGAGGCTGAGTGAGTCAGACACGGGGGAAGTCAGAGATGACTGTCACAGAGACATTTCTGAGGGAGACAGTGACATTGCCCTGCAACCAGCTGCTTTCCAGAGGTGCCAGGTGGAAAGAGGAAAGGACGCGGGCGCTGTGGTATCTTTGCCCTCCTCTTTGTTGTCTCCCCAGTACGTTGAACCGGCTCCATCACACCAGGCACTTCATCTGTTAGACAAATCTGTTTTATTGTGTTGGGGAAGATGAGGTAGCCCAGGATGGGAAGCCTGTCAGTGCATCACTGGTCCCATTAAGGGCCCTTTTTACCATCTATTTCTCTCCCACCCTTGCTGGGGCATCAAATGCCTATATGAAGTAAAAGTTGGGGCTGGGCACATGGGGCCCCTAACCATTGTTGCAGGTGAGTCCTGAGCCATATGGGTGAAGCCAGCTGTTGTACATGACCAAGTAAGTTGGCTCGTGGCTGACCTGATGTTCTGTCTAACACATCCTGGCCAGGAGCATGAAGCTTGACCAGCATGAGGCCCTTCAGGTGGGTGAGGGATTCCTTTGTTTACTGCATTCCCCTCACCCCAGGAGTGCTATGCTCTGCAGAGCCCTGGGATCCGAGAGGGTGGGTAGGCTCACCCCCTGTCATAAGCCTGGGTGTGAAGGACTCAGCGTTCCTGCATGGGATAGCTTCTGAGGGCTGGACAAAGCTGGCTGGGGGATGTGCCCTCCTGGCCATGCTCACTAAGGCAGACTTGGCTGAGCTGGCCCTGCTCAGTCTCTGACTGCCTGGAGGTGTTCCTGTGCTGGCAGGGACCGTGACAACCCTGAGATGTAGAGGCTCAGGGCCAGAGGGAAGCAGGGTCTTAAAATCCACAGACACACCTAAGGTTTCCCCAATTCAACTAGTATTCGTAGGGTGCCCATGGTACACAGGGAACTGCACCAGCCTCACGAGGATGCATCTGCATCTACTAATGCAGTTGCTCTCAACCTGTGGGTCACAATCCATAGGAACTGTATTGAAGGGTCGCAGCATTAGGAAGGTTGAGAACCACTGTGCTAATGGATGGAGTGAGGCACCCAGGCAGCAGCTCCCCACCTTCTGCCTCAGGTGCACTTAGGGAAATGGGTCTAGGGGCACAGGGGCCTTTAGAAACTCACAACAGAGGAGGAGTGTCTATTCTTTTTATTTTACAGTATAATCCCTTTTTTTTGTTGTTTTTCTGGAGCATGCCCACCATTTACCTGCTCAGCCCCATCTTCCTGCCTATCAGACTCGGGCAGAAGATGGGGTCGGCTGGTGCCCAGAAGAGGGGCCAGGAGGAAGGGAGATCCCACAAAGCAGCCTGGTAGTCCCTTCTCTGCTGTCTACTGGTTTCCATGGAAGGTGTGTCTGGGATAAGCTTTTCTATGTGTGTTCTGCTGTTCGCTCTCCTGGTGATGAGCAGCCAGTTCCCTCTGCTCTCCTCTCATGTCGAATGACCCTGACCTTCCTTTCCTTTCCTGACTCAACTCCTGCTCCGGGGAGCATAGTCAGCATGTCAGTAGAATGAGTTCTCATGTCGTGCCCAGCAGCATGTGCCCAAGGAGAGGTGGGCCAGCCCTGCCTGCCCTCTGTCTTCCTTCAGGAGTGAGCAAGGAGCCCAGTGGGCTCAAGCCCAGAGCTTCCTTCTCTGAGCAACCAGGAGTTGTCTAGTTGTGGACACAGAGAGCCTTCATTATTTGGGCTTCCCTTCTAAAGAACTGGTGAGCTCACTGTGGAGAGGGGGGCCCAGGAAAACTCAAGTACCTGGCAGAGAAGCGTGGACCAAAGGCACCTACAGCCTTGTATAGAGTCAGTGGGATTTTCTTCCTCTGTTCTCAAGCCCTCTCCCCTCTTCCTTTCCCCTCTCCTGGAGGAGCAGTGTTGGGGTTAAGACTTTGTTTTTCTCTACCCAACATGCCGACTTGCTCCCCGGAGCAGGAGTTGAGTCTTGTCTGATCAGGGAGAGTGGTTAGGCACAATGGCACATTTAGAATGAACTGCGGCCACCATGATATTGTCAACAGCTCTCTGTCTCTGATTCCTGCCCGTGTGCACACCACCATGAGTCTCACCACTGAAAAGAAGACCCAGGGCTCTTTTCTCAATTTTCTTTCGTGGGGAAACACATCTAGGGTAGAATCAGTCTCTTTATTTTATTTTATATATATTTTTTGAGACAGAGTTTCACTCCATGGGTAGAGTGTCATGGTATCACAGGTCACAGCAACCTCCACCATTTGGGCTCAAGTGATCCTCTTGTCTCAGCCTCTTGAATAGCTGGGACTACATGCACTTTCCACCATGCTCAGATAGTTTTTCTATTTTTAGTAAAGATGGCATCTCACCCTTGCTCAGGCTGGTCTTGAATTCCTAAGCTCAAGCAGTCCACCTGCCTGAGGCCAGGATCATAGACATGAGCTACTATGCCTGGCCTAGGATTAATCTCTTTAATAGCTCCCCCCCCCTTTTTTTTTGCAGTTTTTGGCCGGAGCTGGGTTTGAACCCGCCACCTCTGGCATATGGGGCTGGTGCCCTACTCCTTTGAACCACAGGCGCTGCCCTTTAATAGTCCATTTTTTGCCTACTATACACTGGACCATAGACTTCACACAAGACTTAGCAGATCCAGTTCTCCACTCTGGCAGTTCCCAGACCTAGACTTGGTGTGATGCTAGAAGCCCTCTGTGTGCCCTCTGGTACCAACCAAGTTCTCTAATCCAACTTTTCCATGAAGCTGTGAACTTTGCAAGTTTTGGGTCATTTAGTCTTATTTTTATCAAGGGTCTCTCATATATGAGCTATAAGATTTCAGGGAAATACAGGTTTTATTATACTGATTAATCACTAATACTCTTAGAAGTGGCAATGCTCATTAATAAGTTTGTCATCCATGTCACTGTTGTAACATCTTAAGAGCTGCACTGTCCTCATCAGCCAGTCTCTGCTCTGTGTTGTCCAGGGCCTCAGCTGGTGAGGCGCAAAGGCTGAGACCTGGGATCCTCCAAAGGCTCGCTTGTGCTCATGACAGTTGATGGTGCCTGTCACTTTGGGTTGCTGGCTAGAACACCCACCTTGGGGTGGGGTGGGGACCTTGGGGTGAGGGTGAGCGTCGGATTTCTTACTTGGGGATCAAGATTCCAACTAGAAAGATGCAAACTGCATCTCCTTTTATGACCCAGCCTTGGACATCACTGGGCTATTTGCTACATTCTTTTGGTTCCAAGCAAATCCTAAGCTAGATTTAAGAAGCAGGGAATTAGATTTGAGCTCTTGGTGGAGGAACACAAGGCACTTGAAGAGCCTATGGGGTGGGAGGAATTCCTTTGTCACCTATGGAAGCACCATTTGCCATAGAATAATCAGGGAGAAGGAAATTGTGGTGCTTCCTATTTCATCTGCCAGTTTTATTATAGGTGAGCACACTGTTGATGGGATCAAAAACCTCCAAGAACATCCAGTAACGGAAAGGCTTGTTGATTTTCCATCCATTTCACCTGGAGTCACCCCCTGGAAGGCAGGGGCTCAAGGGCCTTGGCTTTGGAACATGGTTTGCTGGCTACGTGTGATGCTCTGGACTCATGAATCTGGGCAGTGGAGTGGGCTTTCCCTTACCATTTTGGGCTCCAGATACTGCCACAATGGGGTGGTGATAGTTTGCCATAAAAGTGCTTTGTGCAGTGCCTGTGACCCTCCACATGCTCAGTAAACGAAGCTGTTATTATTCTTGTCTGACTTTCTCATAATCTTTACCGTGTGCTCTCTACCTGGGAGGAATGGTGTGTCCTTTTTCTTCTTTAGTTCTGAAGGTGGAATGTGGAAGGTAGGTCTCCACCTGACGGCTGCCCTGAGGATTTATAAAAGTCCACCCTCACCCTTACCAGCTCAAGCTCTTAAGAGGTGAGGAATTTTGTGATAATACTTTAAGGTTTCTGTACCACTCAAATGTTTAGAAAACAGCCTTATTTTAAATACTTTAGATTTCTAGTACTTTTTAATTATGTGTTTTGTGTGCTAGTTACTTGTTAAATGAATCATATCTGTGGTAAACACAATTATTTCAAAATATGTATGACTTAATGGTTCTTAATATTGTGTTCTTGCTGGATGTCTATTGCTGGTCACATAGAAAAGATAGTTAGAGCCCGGCCAGGTGGCTCATGCGTGTACTCCTAGCACTTGGAAGGCAAAGGCGGGTGGATTGTTTGAGCTCATAGATTTGAGACCAGCCTGAGCCAGAGCGAGACCTCATCTCTAAAAATAGCTGGGTATTATGGTAGGCACCTGTAGTCCCAGCTACTTGGGATGCTGAGGCAAGAGAATCACTTGAGCTCAAGAGTTTGAGGTTGCTGTGAGCTGTGACGCCATGGCACTCTACTGAGCTTGACAAAATGAGACTCTGTCTCAAAAACAACAACAAAAAAGTAGCAAAAAAAGTTAATTTGGGCTGCAAGCAGTAGCTCACATTTATAATTCAGGCACTTTAAGAGGTCAAGGTGGGAAGATTAGTTGAAGCCAGGAGTTTGAGACCAACCTTGGTAACACAGTAAGAGCATATCTTTACAAATAATACAAAAATTAGCTGTGTGGTGTGGACGTGTAGTCCTGGCTGCTTGAGAGGCTGAAGTGACAGGAGCCCGGGATTTTGAGGTTATAATGAGCTGTGATTACTCCACTGTACTCCAGCCTGGGTGACAGAGTGAATCCCCCCCAAAATTTTCTTAGAAAAAGAGAAAGTTAATTATTCCTTTTTTGGCCAAGTGGCTTCAGTAGCACAATAATTTTTGTTGTAGGTATTTTGTGTGTGTGTCTGTTGTGTTTTGGCATTGATTTATTTATTGTTCTGTTTACTATCTTTAATAATTATAATATTTCTAAAGCTTACCACAAAAGGGGATTACAAGTTGGGCATGGTGGCTCACGCCTGAAATCCTAGCACTTGGGGAGGCCAAGGCAGGTGGATTGCTTGAGTACAGGAGTTTGAGACCAGACTGAACAAAAGTGAGACCCCGTCTCTATGAAAAATAGTAAAAAAACTAGCCAGGTATGGTGGCACATGCCTGTAGTCCCAGTTTCTTGGGAGGCTGAGGCCAGAGTATCACTTGAGCCCAGAAGTTGGAGGTCGTGAGATTGCTATGAGCAATGATGACACCACAGTATTCTATCCAGGGCAACAGAGTAAGACTCAATCTTAAATTAAAAAAAAAAAAGTATATATATATATATATATATATAGCATTATAGTTCTTCAATGTATTGCAAACATATCTTAAAAAAAAAAGGCAGCAGTATACCATAAAACACAATGAAGGACATCTTATTTAAATAAAAAGACAATCAATTTTCAATCCAACGAACTTTTTTCCTCTTCATATCTACACTCAGTGGTGGTATTTTATAGCCTAAACAGATATAAATTTTTAAACACAGATGGAAGCCATCTTTTGCTCAGGAATATTATTTTCACATAGCACATAGGTTGTTTCACAGCCAGCACAAGTTTGCCGAGCTTCAGATGGCAGAATGCTAAGTTGTAAGTTTACTGTCTCTAGCTAGTTGATTTCTCCTTACCCTGCAGACGCTGGCAGCACATACCGCTGACAGACCACCCTGTTGCCACAACTTCTCTTTTCCTTATTGAATCCTCCACAGTAGAACATCCATGTCCTTAAGATGGACAGCCCAGCAGAAAGCTTCCCACACATCCACTGGATATCACCATGTTCTGTTTGACAAAGTCTGTGGCTTCTTTGATTATATCATTGATTTCAGGTGCTGCTTCGTTTGCTCGTTTCTTAATCTTTTTGCTTTGTTTACAACTTTTTCAACTCTTTCCCCATTGATCTGCACATAGCCACGGTGAATGGCGGTCTGAAGGTGAAGAAAGCCACCACCTACCGCTGTCGCTGCAAAGTTTCCAATTTTCTGGAACAAAAATCCTGCAGACCAGCCGGTCACGCCACCTGTTACAATCAGGGTAGCCACTGCATATTTTTCTCCCATTGGTCCCACGCTATGGCCAAACACTTGATTCTTGAATACTCCGTTAAATCCAATACTTCGTTTGTAAGAGTTGTCATCACTTTCATAGTCTTGGAGCAGGGTTTCTAGGGTGCCATGATATCAGCCAGCCATGTAGATGCCTTAACAGTAGCTTTGCCGGGGACCTAGTGGATGACAAATACCAGCAAATGGCCACATGTGGGTGTCCTTCTCCACTGGATGGATCAGAAAACTGGAGGACATGGAGCTTCTGCCAGCTCGAATGCCAGCATCAAGCAAGCAGATGGTCTTGGCAATGTTTGCAGCCATTAAAAATCATGTTTTCCAAGAACATTTAATGACAGAGAGAAATATGATCTAATGTGAAGTGAATTGCATCAACACTCCAAACTGTGTACCCAGGATGGCCTGGTGAGTCAGCTATAATAACCACAGGCAGGAAGTGGAGCCAACCAAACCCCTGCTTACTCATTCTGGGGAGGGGCAGAAGGGGAGGAAGAACCAACAGAAAGTGCCCAGCCCCTGGAGGTCAGTTAACACCTGACTGATAAGGTCAGAGGCAGAGGACGAGGGTGACAGGCAAGAAAGGAGCTGAGGCTGCCAGGAAAAGGCCTGGGCAGTGCTGCTGGCAAACTTCATCACTGTGGACTGTTTTTCCACGAGCCAACCCTGGTCATGTCTACCCAAACCTGCCCTATCCCTTTGTTTAAGGGTTACAGGGTGCTGAGCTCTTGTGTTTGGCAGTTCCTTTAGGCCCCATAAAGTTGTGTCTATGTGGTTTTTATTTTTATTTTAGAGTACTATCTGAAAGGCACCTTGAATGGAGTCTGGTCCCATAGCTAGAAGGTCAGGTTAAATGAATCTATATGGATTCAAAAGGAAATTGCCAATGCATTTTTCAGTTATTATCACTAATAGTTACAAATAATTGCTTGAGAAGGATTGTTCATCTCCTTGGGTTTTAGATGAATGGAACCTATTAATACAGATTTGTGTGCGTTTGCCAGCAGTGGTGTTGACTTACTTACAGCTGTTGGTTCAGATAGAAATGCAAAGAAGAAACCTGGTCGGTGTTAAGAAGGCAAGGAAATGGAAAGAACAAATTCTGGTGGTTCTGAAGCAACTGCTTTCCTCGTGCCATTTGCCTGTCGCTGCTGCCTCTGAGATCCCAGGCAGGATCACCAAAAAAAGAGAAAGAGGAGGACTGTGAGAAGAACTTCCTCCAGGGGCCTGGCATTCTGGGGCTTGGGCTGCCCCAGGGGCTTCTTGGTGTTCACACAGGGGGCATCCTAACTCTTCCATCTCAGGGGCCTTTCTCACGTCCTCCAGCGGTCAATAATAGGCATCCCTGGATTAATCGGTACTTGTCTGAATTCCTTCTAAGTATCAGACATTCTTGTTCAGAGAAAAATGAAAAAAGGAAACATAAAGAAAAGGCTTTTATTATTTCAGGATGTATACATGTTTATTGTTAAAAATTTGCATATTGATGCTGCTATAAATCCTTCTGTTTTATTTTGAAACAGTTGTTGATTCATACGATGTTGCAAAGATAGTACAGAGAGGTCCTAGGGGCCTTCCACCCAATTTCCCCCATTGGTTAAATCTTACATAATTATAGTACAATACCAAAACCAGGAACCTGGCCTCGGTATATTGTGTGTGTATAGTTTTGTGACTTTTCATTACATGTGGAGATTCTTGAAACCACCACCACAATGCAGACACAGAACCGGTCCATGGCCACAAAGAGCTTTCTCGGGCTTCCTTTTTGTAGTCACACCCACTCCCCACTAACCCTAACCCTCAGCAACCACTGATCTGTTTTCTACGTCTCTACTTTTGTTATTTTGAAAATGTTATGTAAATGGAATCACACAGTGTGTGACATTTTGAGACTGGGTTTGTTTTT
>CAUYQV010123798.1:0-11402 GCA_963574575.1 Galagoides demidoff | reverse complement strand
CAATTATCTAGATCTTTGATTTTTCTCTGCAGTGCTTTATTATTTTCTCTTTCGAGATTTTGTACGTATGGTTCATGTTTGGTTATTTCATTATTTTTAAGGTATTTTTTATTTTTATTAAAAAAAATACCTTTTTTTTTTTCTTTTTTTCAGTTTTTGGCCGGGGCTGGGTTTGAACCCGCCACCTCCAGCATATGGGGCTGGTGCCCTACTCCTTTGAGCCATAGGTACTGTCCTATATATAAATCATATTTTTAAAAAATAATTTCCAGCTCGGCACCTGTGGCTCAAGTGGCTAAGGCGCCAGCCACATACACCTAAGGTGACAGGTTCAAATCCAGCCCGGGCCGCCAAAAACAACAATGATGCTGCAACCAAAAAAAAAAAAAATATATAGCCGGGTGTTGTGGCAGATGCCTGTGGCTACTTGGGAGGCTGAGGCAGGAGACTCGCTTGAGCCCAGGAGTTGGAGGTTGCTGTGAGCTGTGATGCCCAGGGGGATAGCTTGAGGCTCTGTCTCACAAAAATAAAAAATAATTTCCTAGTTCTTGCTAGTATAGAAATACATTTTTTTTATGTTATAACTTTGTTCCTGTAACATTTGTTTAGTGCTTCTAGTAAGGTTTTTGATTTTGTTTTGCTGTATTTTTTAGGAATTTCTGTATGCATATCGTCTGCAGATAAACATGGTTTTATTTCTTCCTTTTATTTCTTGTTTCATTGCACTGACTAGGAGAGGACTTTTAGCACAGTATTGAATAGAAGTAGTGAACTTGGACATGAATTTCTTCTTGCTGATCTTAGAAGAAGGAATTTAGTATTTCACTCTTAAATAAAAGGTTAACTGTAGGCTTTTCATGCATGCCTTTCAGTAGATTGAAGATGTTTCTTTCCATTCTTAGCTTGCTGAGAATGGTCCCCTTTGCTCCTCTCTGTTCTTACATTTTTTAGCTTGAATTCTGTTTTATTCTTTTTAAATGTTTTCTTTATCTCTGTTGAAATTCTGTAAGACACTATTCTCATACTTTAATCCTTTAGACATAATTCCCTTTAGTTCTTCAAATAGATTTATTATAGTTGATTAAAAGTCTTTAGTAAGACTTCAGATACACTTTCAGTTCACTGCTCTATTTTATGTGTATGATTCATATTTTTATTTCTTAGCATATCTTACAATTTTTGGTCAAAAGTAACATTTAACATAATGTGGCACCTCTGGAAATCAGACACCACCACCCCCCTACCCCGCCCCAGACACACACACACACACACACGACTCAGCTTGTTGTTTCTGTTTCTTTTTGCTCTTGTTATTTACTTGCTTAGTGACTTTTTTAAACTCATTGTGTAAAGTCTGTAATTGTAATGTGTGGCCCCTAGAGTTCCTGCATGGTTAGCTTAATAGTCAACTAATGATTAGAGAAAGATTTCCTTAAATATCTAAAACTAGTAACCTTCTCAGTCTTAGCTGAGGGGTCGTCTGTGCTTTACTCAGACAGTTGACAGCTCTGCCTGTCTGCATTTCCTATTTTACAGAGTCTTAAGGTCAACGAGAGGTGAGAGCTTAGGGCTTTTCCTGTCTTTCCTAGGCATATTCACAGCCATGCACATGGATGTGGCCTTCTGGGTTCCTAGGAATATGTTGGGGCTTTTCAAACCCTCGTGAACATCTCATTCCCTAGCTTTTCCTATTAAGCATTTCGTTAGCCTACTTTTTGCTCCAGCTATTTCATACTGAGAAAGTGGAGTGAAGAAGTTAAGCAGTTGCCTCTGATTGTTTCTGACAAGCTGCACCTCCCCTCTGCACCCAAATCAAGTCACTTAAAGATAAATGGAGTCTCCAAGAGAACCCCCAGACAGGTCAGGTGGTTCTGATATTTATATCAGAATATGACTTTTAAGGAGCTCTAAGCTTGCTGTATCATTTTCGGTGGCTGCCAAGCTGCCAATTTGCACCATGATTACAGGCTGTTGGTTTTCAAGACTGCCACAGAGCTTGAAGGGGGAATATGGGAATAGACCAGTTAAAATGCCACAGAGCTCATTGTTCTTACCTAGATTTAGCTATTTTTTTCCTTGAATAAATGCTCCCAGAGTTCTTTGAGCCTGTGGTTAATTTCCAGACTTCTTTAAAGGTTAATTCTTACCATTTCTATTGGTTTTATGTGCTTTCATGGAGGAGAGTTTCAGAACTCTGCTATATTCACTGATGTCACTCTGCATAGCATTTTTTTTTTTTTTGAGACAGAGTCTCACTGTGTTGCCCTTGGTAGAGTGTCTTGGCATCACAGCTCACAGGAACCTCCAACTCTTGGGCTTAAGTGATTCTCTTGCCTCAGCCTCCCAAGTAGCTGGGACAACAGGTACCCACCACAACGCCTGGCTATCTTTTGTTGCGTTTGTCATCGCTGTTTAGCAGGCCAGGGCCAGGTTCGAACCCACCAGCCTTGGTGTATGTGGCTGGCGCCCTACTCACTGAACTATGGACACAGAACCTCCATAGCATTATTATTTATTTTTTCCTCCATAGCATTTTTAAGAGGAATGAATATTATTAATAGTAGTAGCTTATATATTGAACATACTGTTTAAGTGCTTTATGTAATTAGTAGTAGTAAATATTGTCTATATGTAATTTGTGATAATTTCAGAAGACATCCTACTCCTTTTGAATTATTTTTTTTTTTTGGAGACAGAGTCTTACTATGTCACCCTTGATAGAGTGCCATGGCGTCACAGGTCACAGCAACCTCAAACTCTTGGACTTAAGCAATTCTCTTGCCTTAACCTCCCAAGTAGCTGGGACTACAGGTGCCTGCCACAACACTGGGCTTTTTTTTAATTGCAGTTGTCATTGTTGTTTTAGCAGGCCTGGGCCGGGTTCGAACCCACCAGCACCAGTGTATGTGGCTGGCACCATAACCACTGTGCTATGGGCACCAAGCCTCCTTTTGAATTTTTAATAATGTTTTATTCTAAATTCTTTTAGAAGTAGGATCTCACTCTATTGCCCAGGCTGCAGTGTGATGGCATGATTATAACTCACAATAGCCTCAGACTCCTGGCTTTAAGCAATCCTCCCAACCTCAATCTCCCAAATAGCTGGGATGTAGGCATGAGCCATGATGTCCAGCTAACATTTTTTTTGGTTGTTGTTTGTTTGTTTAGAGACAGAGTTTCACTTTATTGCCCTTGGTAGAGTGCCATGGTGTCACAGCTCACAGCAACCTCCAACTCCTGGTCTTAGGCGACTCTCTTGCCTTAGCTTCCTGAGTAGCTGGGACCACAGGTGCCCCACCACAATGCCCAGCTATTTTTCTGTTACAGTTTGGCCAGGGCTGGGCTTGAACCCGCCACCCTCGGTATATGGGTGCCCTACTCACTGAGCCACAGGTACCACTCAACATGTTTTTTTTAATTTAAGTAATCTATTATAAGGATTTTCCCACTTTATAAATACTATTTTCTCTCTCTCTCTCTCTTTTTTTTGAGACAGGGTCTAGCTTTGTTGCATAGGCTGGAGTCCTGTGGCATCATCGTAGCTTGCTGCAGTCTCTAATTCCTAGGCTTGAGTGAACCAACTTGCCTCAGCTTCCCAAATAATCTACAGGAGTGTACCATCATACTCAGCCATTTTTTAAATTTTTTTGTAGAATTGAGGTGAGGGGGGGTCTCACTGCTTCCCAGGCCTCAAATGATCCTCCTACCTCAGCCTCCCAAAGTGCTAGGATTACATGTGTGAGTCAGCATGACTGGCCTACACATACTGTTCTTAATAATGGGTGGCAGGACTATAAACGTTTATGAACAGAAAAGAGAACATTGACTTTATGATTGATGTTGTGAGAAAACAATGTTTAGTCTTTTAAAATTATTTTTTAGGGGACACCTGGCACTTATTTGACTTCTCATAATCAGGCTTCATACACTCAAGAGACAGCTAAGCCCTCAGTCGGGTCTATCTCTCTGGGACTGCCACGGCAGCAGGAGTCTGCCAAATCAGGTCAGTCAGTTCATACAGTGAGAGTGCATCTGCATTTGTACATTACAGCCAGCAATTTAGTACTTGATTATTTTGTGTTTCTCTGGCTTTTGTCCACAGCTACTTTGCCATACATCAAGCAGGAAGAATTTTCTCCACGAAGCCAGAACTCTCAACCAGAGGGTTTACTGGTCAGAGCCCAGCATGAAGGAGTGGTCAGAGGTAAAATGCACTGCTTGGCAAAAATATTAAACTTTATTCCCAGTAAATTTACTAAAGTAACTCGTATATATGTTTTAATGATGAGTTTTTAATTTTAGCCTTTAAATTCCAAATTTAAATTTCTTTTACATTTAAAAATTATTTAAAATCTTTAAAGATCCATATTTCAGCAGTCCTTTTTAAAATTTCAATATTTTAAAAATATGTTTTACTAAAACAAAAGTTATTCTTTTTTGTGCTGCTTTTTCCTTCTTTCCTAAGTAGGGGCTAGTTTATTTTATTTTCTGGGCCGGGGTGGGGGTTAATATTTGCTAGTAATTTTGTTTTTATTAAGGTACTCCAGGAACCATCCAAGAAGGAAGTATAACTCGGGGAACTCCAACCAGCAAGATCTCAGTGGAGAGCATCCCATCCCTACGGGGCTCTATCACTCAGGTTTGTTATGCCCATCTCTAGTGTGCTGAGTAAGAGCCAAGAAAAAACTAGAAGTAAAGTCTAAAGATCTTCGGCTGTTAGAGCAATACAGTTTTGTGGTTAAGTTGTTTATTTTTCTGTTTTAGGAGACTAGGTCTCAGTGATTATAAGCCCCAGATCTATAAAATACCTGCAGAAAGACATTAATGTGACCATTTGGACTATAAGTTATATTGTCTATACTGTGTTTCGTTTGAAAGGTCACTTTTCTGCAAATTAGCAGAAGAAACATGCTCTCATTAATAAACTCTCCTTGTCTTTCTGGCAAAGTTTTTGCCATCTGTTTAGCTTAAATAGAAATTGGGGAAAACATCATTACCAATTATTTGCTTGCTCTTGCTGCTTGTGAAGAGGCCGGTCTGTAATTACTGTATATAATCATAATGTGATAAATCTTTTGCCGTAGAATCTAATGCTGAAGTGGAAAATGTGGATGGGATTGACAAAAGCACCAAAAGTCAAATATCTTTTTCCAATTTTAGGCTAAAGAAATGGCCAATTTTGATTAAACAGAAACTTGTGCTTTGCACATTCTGAGATGTGCTTGCTCATCATTACAAGTTTGTTCTTCTTTATTTTGTTCCAGTTCCCTAGGACAGTAGTTCTCAAAATGTGGTCCTCAGACCAGTAGCATCAGTATCCCTTGGGAAAGCTGCCAGGCATACACTTTAAGGCCCCAGATTTACTGAAATCCAACCCTTGATTAGGTTGGATTCAATATGCCCTCAAGTAATTCTCCTAGGGTCTGTACACCAGAGCATTGGCATCACTTGGGAGCTTGCTAGTCCAATCAGAATCTCCATTTTAACAAGATTCTCAGGTGATTTTTCCCTAAGACACAGTTTATAGAGTATTTGGTATATAACGATCTAGAAAGTTGTGTGCCAGCTATTCAAATCTCTCCTTCTGCAGTAGGCCAGTGCATTTCAACTCTCAGAATGTGTTGACACTTTAATACAGACAGAAGGAAAATGAATGGGCCTATATGTAGTTTTTCTCTTCATATTTTTTTTTTTCTTCTCAGATAGTATAAACTAGATTGAATGAGGCTAAGTTTTATATCTTTATTTTGACATGAACACTTTGGAGGTAGGTGCTAAGGATTTCTATATGTTTCTACTGAGTCCACTTAACAAGTGGATGAATAAAGTATTACTCTCGTCACTCTTCCTGCTGTGAACGTGTGGTTTCAGATCATACTCTCTAGAGTTTTCGAGGTCTTCAGTGCATATTGTGAGCCCTAAATATGTGAGTGGGGAGGTCTGGGCTTCCCACTCCCATTTCAACCCAAGTTGCTGTGTCTTGGAAAGTGTTCCAGATAATTAGGTTCTATGAACAATTTCCTGTGAAGGAAGAACTCACTGCTTAAAGCAGGAGTCCTCAAACTTTTTAAACAAGGGGGCTGGTTCACTGTCCCTCAGACCGTTGGAGGGCTGTACTGCAGGCCCTGGGATGAGTCAGTGGGCTGGATAAATGTTCTCAGCAGGCCACATGTGGCCTGCGGGCCATAATTTGAGGACGCCTGGCTTAAAGGAAGAGTAAAAAGAACCATGGTCATTGGTAGCCTAGAAAGGACAATGATGGGAATGATATGACCTAAACTGAGTTAGCGTCATGAAGGCATTGTAGTTTGCTTTTCATCCCTTTTTTTTTTCGATAGGGGCTCACTCTGTAGAGTACCGTGGCAGTATCATAGCTCACAGCAGACTCAGACTCTTGGGCTTTGGCTTGGCACCTGTAGCTCAAGTGGCTAAGGCACCAGCCACATACACCTGAGCTGGCAGGTTCGAATCCAGCCTGCTCCCACCAAACAACAATGACAACTACAATCAAAAAAATAGCCGGGCGTTGTGGCTGGCCCCTGTAGTCCCAGCTACTTGGGAGGCTGAGGCAAGAGAATTGCTTAAGCCCAGGAGTTGAAGGTTGCTGTGAGCTGTGAAGCCACGGCACTATACCCAGGGCAACAGCTTGAGGCTCTGTCTCAAAAAAAGAAAAACCTCTTGGGCTTCAACAGTCCCCTTCCCTCAGCCTCCTGATTAGCTGGGACTACAGGTACCCACCATAACACCTGGCTAGTTCCATCCTCTTATGGATGACTGAAGCCTTAATCTGGCAGATAGTTTAACAGTTGAAAGTTATTTTTTTCCTTATACGATAATTGCAAGTAGTCTAAATTCAAAACTGAATTTACTGTCTTCTTTTTGTTAGAAATTTTATAAAACCTGTATTACATTTGTATGATTTTAGGCACAAAGACAAACTTGTTTTGTAAGAGTTAAGTCCCTTAATGGAGAATTGAATTCAAGGTGAAGACCAAAGCTGATTTACCAGCTTCTATACCTCTTATCATTTTAAGAAGTTTTGTGGGGCAGAGTTGAAAGATGAAGGTGCAGGATTTCTTTACGTTTTTAAAAATTTGATGTCTGATTTTCTCATGTATGCTTATGCTTTCTTCTTTGAAGATATGGATTAAGCTGACTTTTAGTGTGATAGGTTAAATTCTCTGAGCATTTGGGTTTCCTCTAAAGTTGATTGACTTTTCTGGTATTTGTGTTTGATTTGATGGCAGGGTACTCCAGCCCTGTCCCAGGCTGGAATTCCAACTGAGGCTTTGGTGAAGGGGTCCATTTCTAGAATGCCACTTGAAGAGAGCAGTCCAGAGAAGGGCAGAGAGGAAGCTACATCCAAAGGCCATGTTATCTATGAAGGCAAAAGTGGACATATCTTATCATATGATAGTAAGTATTGTGTGTATACACTGAAGCTTATGTTGAAATATGGGACTGAAAACATAGGCTCTGGTTTTCCTGTATTTTTGCTGTGGGGAAATAGCAAAGACAAAAATAGCAAATACCAAACATGGGCTTTGCTGAGCCCATGTTTCCTTTCAGTAAAAGGGATTAATAATAACACATTCCTTGTGATGATTTTGTGGAAAATCAACTCAGTCAGAGAAAAGTGATTAACAGTTCAAAGCCCATAATAAGTGTCCTGAGGTGGTAATTACGATCATCACTGACTATGATCAGTCAGTTTAACCTAGGTAAAGAATCTTTATAACGGGGGCGGCACCTGGGGCTCAAAGGAGTAAGGCACCAGCCCCATATGGCAAAGGTGGCGGGTTCAAACCCAGCCCCGGCCAAAAACCACAAAAAATAAATAAATAAATACAATAAAAAATAAAATGAATATGATTTGATGATTTATTAAAAAAAAGAATCTTCATAACGAATCACTTCTGTTCTTAAAGAGATTCGTATTTTTTAAGTTGAGAATTAGAGAGTAAATAATATTCTAATAAGAATATTGAGTTTAAATTTTCTTTAATAAAATTATTTTAGGCTCAGCACCCATACCCAGTGGTTACAGTGTTGGCCACATATACCCAGGCTGGCAGGTTTGAACCTGACCCGGGCCTGCTAAACAACAATGACAACTGCCCCCCCAAAATAGCCGGGTGTTGTGGCGGGCACCTGTAGTCCCAGCTACTTGGGATGCTGAGGCAAGCGAATCGCTTAAGCCCAAGAGTTTGAGGTTGCTGTGAGCTGTGACACCTTATCACTCTACTGAGGGCGACATAGTGAGACTCTGTCTCAAAAAAAAAAAATATATATATATATATAATATATATATATAATTTTATATCTATGTATGTGAGCATTTTCTTTAGATGTATTCTTAAGGTATATTTTCCCAATAGTACTATTTTATGAAAATAACTCATATGATATAAATGTTAGCCAGGGATTGTCTAAGTTTGAATTCTTTCACTCTTTTTTTTTTTTTTGGAGATAAGTATCTCACTCTGAGTAGATTCAGAGTTGCAGTCAACTTTGCACTGTTAATTACTTTTCACTCACAGCAATCTCAAACTCTTGGGCTTGAGCAATATTCTTTGCCTCAGCTTCCCAAGTGGCTGGGAGTATAGGAGCCTGTCACAACACCTGGCTGGTTTTCTTTTTTTTTCCTTTCTCTTTTTAGTAGAGATTGGATCTTACTCTTGCTGAGACTGGTCTTGAACTCCTGAGCTCAAGCAGTCTACCCACCTCAGCCTCCCAGAGTGTTGGGATTACAGGTGTGAGCCACTGTGCCTGCCTCCACATTTGTAGTCAACTACCTTGTGACCTTGGAGTAGTCATTAGCTATGCCATCTTTCTCTTCAAATACAAAGGAAAATTTGCATGCATATAGTGCCCTATGCTTCAGAATACGTATAGCTTTCTTATTTCCTTTCTCCTTTCTTATTTTAACATATCTGGCATATTTTGATTAATAGTTTGCTTCTGGGAGTAAGAAATTAACATACATTCCCTAAGTCAGAAATCTGACATCATCCTTGACTCCTCCATTTCTTACCACTTCCACAAAATCACTGTATTATTTCTATTCATTCTCTTCAAGGAATCCACCCATTACTCTCTTCTCCATGCTTCCATCATCTTTCTTTCTTTTTTCATTTTTTTTTGAGACAGAGCCTCAAGCTGTCGCCCTGGGTAGAGAGCTGTGGCATCATAGCTAACAGCAACCTCCAACTTCTGGGCTCAAGCGAGTCTCCTGCCTCCACCTCCCAAGTAGCTGGGACCACAGGCACCTGCCACAATGCCCGGCTATTTTTTGGTTGCAACCGTCATTGTTGTTTGGCGGCCCAGGCTGGATTCGAACCCACCAGCTCAGGTGTACGTGGCTGGCACCTTAGCCACTCGAGCCACAGGCGCTGAGCCCCATCCTCTTTCTTTCATTTGGCTAACCCAGCAGCCACCTAACTGACTTTCCCACCTTCAGGTTTATCCATGTTCAAAGCTTTATGCCATGTCACTCACTGTTTGACTCTCCATTGCCTTTAAGATATCTACAACCCCTGCCTTGGCTTCATCACCCTTTTATGAGCTGCTTCCAGCTTATTTCTTCAGAGTTTTCTCCTCCCACTTTCCCCCCTACCTTCTTCTGTTTACTTCCCTTAACACTGTTTCTCCCAGGTCCACTGTACACGTTAGCCATTTACCAAGCATAGGTTCTTTTAATGTACTGTACTTTTTGTTGGGTCTTTGTGCTGGCTGTTTCCTCTGCCTGGACCACTTTTTTCTCCCTTTACCTTCGATTCGATTTAAGGAACTGTTACTCATCTTTCATTCTTATACACATTACTTCTTTTAAGTAGCCTGATCTGAACCTGAGGTTTTATGTTTCTCTCAGCATTTTCATAGCACATTATAATTCTCTGTTCGTGGTACTTACCATACTGGATAGTAAGGACCTATTAATGTATATGTACCTGCCACTATTGGGTAAGTTTTATGAGGGAAGAGGCTTCATTTGTTAACCTTATCTGTAAGCCTAACTTATGCCTGGCACACAGTAGGTATTCAGTAAATATATTTGAATGAATAAAAACCTTTTCATGAATGTCGTTTACATAGATTATGTAAAAGACATATGTCAAAACAAGTTTTTGTATTATTTCTAGTATAGACTATGAAATTAAGACAACTTACCTACTATACATTGTAGGCCTTGTGCTCTTTCTGAGCAATTCCTATTTCTGTGTTCTGCAGATATTAAGAATGCCCGAGAAGGGACTAGAAGTCCCAGAACAGCTCATGAAATCAGTTTAAAAAGAAGCTATGAATCAGTGGAAGGAAATATAAAGCAAGGAATATCAATGAGGGAATCTTCTGTATCAGCACCGTTAGAGGGTAAAGTATTCTTTTTAGACCATTATTTTGATACATGTAATCCTGTATCATAAGTTTGTATTGTTGAATTAAGTTGTGTTCAATCTCTGACATTTCTTCTAGGAATTTGTGTTTATGTTATAAACTTATCTTCATATCTGTATATAAAGCAAGCAGCACATAACAGTAAGGGAAATAAAAATTAAGCATAATTGGTCATAGCATGGGTAACTACTAGAGTGCTCATACAGGCAGTCCCCAGATTACAAATGATACTGGCTCTGCAGGTTTGTTCTTAAGTTGAATTTGTACATAAATTAGAAGAGATACATTTACCTATTACCTCTGTTAGATACATTTACCTAATAGCCTCTGTTAGTAAGTGCGAGTTGTTGTTCTTCAGTTGAATTTTTGTAACTCAGGGACCACCTGTATTTGAATTGTTGATACAATTTGTAGATTATTCCTATTTGAGTTAAGTGAGAAATGTCAAATTCATTATGAAAAACCTTTTTTAAAATTGTGAAGCAGACAGAGTGGCATAATGGATGTAGCAAATACATGAATTTGAATCCTAGCTTCATCCTTGGGTGAATTTCTATGTGCCTTTTTCTTCTGTAACTTAAGGCATTGTACTTCCCTTGCATAAGGATTAGAGACAGTTGACAAGATCAACACCAGGTGTCCCCTGGTGTTGATCTTGTGATCTGCCTTCAGTAAATGATCACTATTTTTTTTTTTTTTTGAGACAGAGTCTCAAGCTATCACCCTGGGTAGAGTGCTGTAGCGTCACAGCTCACAGCAACCTCAAATTCCTGGGCTCAAGTGATTCTCTTGCCTCATCCTCCCAAATAGCTGGGACTATAGGCGCCCACCACAATGCCTGGCTATTGTTTGGTTGTAGTTATCATTGTTGTTTGGCAGGCCCAGGCTGGATTCGAACCCGCCAGCTCTGGTGTATGTGGCTGGCGCCTTAGCTGCTTGAGTTACAGGAGCTAAGCCTTATGGTTTTGTTTTGTTAATGACCTATTTTATTTAAATCTTAATGTGAC
>CAUYQV010123797.1:0-39859 GCA_963574575.1 Galagoides demidoff | reverse complement strand
CTATACATAAATTTTTTTTAATGTATTATCTTTGTAAATTGTACTTATGTTGAAATTTAAAAAATATATATTACAATACTATTTTTGCATTCTATGAAAATTTTTGTTGCTCCATATAGACCAAATTTTTAATTAAGAACCCCCCTCAGGTCAATGGTGTCTCACTTTACCAATGTTAAAATCTGGTCACCTTACACAAATGTCTACATACTACATGATTTCATCTATATGACATTCTGGAAAAAATTAAATTATTGGGACAGGCATATAGACCATTGGTTGCCAGGGATCTCTGCTCGGGGGTATGAGAAGACAATTGCTTACGAAGGGGCACGAGGAACTATCTGGCCTAATGGAAAAAGTCACTCTCTTGATTCTGGTGATGACTAAACGACCCTGTAAGCTTGTTAACATTCCTAGACCTGCATACCGAAAAAGGATGAATTTGAATGTAAGTACATTATACCTCAATAAATAAAAGGGGATTTCAAATTGGTTTCAACAAATGACAACACAGATCAATGTGTATTGACACTGGAAACTGTCCTTGAATATGGTTAAGTGAAAAAAATTGCAAAATAGCAGAAGGAAAAAAAATGAGATGCGTGCATGCTGGGGACTGTTTGTGTCCCCCTCAAAATTCATATGTTAAAATCCTACTCCCAGTGTGACAGTGTCAGGAGGTGTGACCTTTAGGAGGTGACTAGGCAATGAGGGTGGAGGCATCGTGAATGGGATTAGTGCCATAAGGAGAGACGTGAGAAAGAGGGAGGTGATTGTTCTCTCCACCATGTGAATATATAATAAGACAGCTGTCTGTGAACCAGGAGAATGGCCCTTATCAAGAATTTGACCTTTCTGGCACTCCAATGTCAGACTTGCAGCCTCCAGAATTCTGACAAATAAACATTCGTCATTTCAGGCCTCCCCCCCGCCCCCAGTCTATGGTATCCTGTTGGAGCATCCAGAACAGACCAAGGCAGCGTCTGTCTGTGCACACACATACACATATACAGGAAGGAGACACATGAAAACATCAGAGTCCTCACCCGTGCCTGTCTGCTCTCACGTTCATTCATTCCCCCTTGGATGTGGAGCCTTGAAAAAGACACTTGTCCTCTTTTGACTTTAATTTCTACGTGAGCAAAATAATAGAACTGTATTAACATATTTGTGTCTTACGACCTTTGTATTTGCTGTTCCCTTCCTGTCATCCTTGTCTGGGACATGGCTTGGCCCACAGTTCCATCCAGGTTCAGCTCAAATATCAGCACCTCCAATTAGCCTTCCCTGTTTATGCATTTTTCTAGGTCCCATTACCCTGCTTTAATTTCTTCATGGCAGTCACCGGCTACATTGTATTTATTGTCTGTTTGTCCCAACAGAACACAACACATTCTTTCTATGTAGAAAGAATGTTGGTCTGTTTTGTTCACCGCTGTGTTTCCTGAACACTGAGAACCATGCATGGTGCTTAGTAAGTGCTCGGTAAATATTGATCGAATGAATGGTTGAAGAGATCTTCCAGAGTGACCTTTCTAGAATTTGTCATGTCCTCAAAAAGTTTCATACTCTTGAGAAATTTACGATCTAATTGAAGGGACATAATCCTTATACGAAATAGCTACCACCTTATACATAGTCACTACAAATAACATTGGAAGGGCAGTGCCTGTGGCTCAAAGGAGTAGAGTGCCAGCCCCATATACCAGAGGTGGTGGGTTCAAACTCGGCCCCGGCAAAAAACTGCAAAAAAAACAAACAAACAAAAAACAAATAACATTGGAATAGAATGGGAGGGTGTTGCCTTGATCCTGTACTTCTCTCTGGACTCATTCCCAAAGAAACCCAGAAAAGACTCTCTCTGGATGTTCCACAGTGGATCCTTCTGTACTTTATGCATCCTTACAAATTCAGGGCACTCCCATTCGGTCCCATGAGCCTTCCCAGGTAAGAGGAAGCTGGGCTTAGGGAAAAAAGTGATGTGGTCTCATCGAGTGGAAAGGTGAGAGGCAAGCTTCATACCGCAGGTCCTCATTAGCTAAGACTGCCGAAGGGGTTTGGCTCCCCTGGCCACTTCTGTGCCAACTGCAAGGGTTTTCTTGCTCCGTAGAGGCCCCACAGCTGCCAGACTTGGCCACAAGTGTTTACCCTGCTGTGCTGGCAAAGCAGGTTCCTTGCCAGCTTCTGTGCCTTATTTAATTCAACAGCAAATAGTTTTTTCCCCTCTAGGCATCTGTTCTCTAAGAGTACTCTCTCGAAGAATCGCCTCTGTCCCTAAAGGATGCTCATGAGCACAAGCAGCCTTGGGTGCCTTAGCAAAAGTTGGAGAGATGGTGAGCTGGCCAACACGAGCTTCAGGCGCCAGCTGAGGCAGACAGCACTCACGTCTGTCTGCAAGATCCATGCTAGTCATTGTGTCTGAAACGGAAAACTCCACCTTCCGGCTCCCAACTCTCCTTACCTGCTGTGTGTTTCCCCACGTCACGTCTCACCTCCTAGCATGAATTCCTTTGTTGTTGCTGTAAATTGTCCCTGTCCCTCCACTAGGATTTAAGCTCCATAAGGGCAAAAATTTTTGTTGTTTTTGTTCACTAATGTTCACAAAATGCATATTTTCAGTGCCTATTAAAATGTTTATATAAACCGGGCATGGTGGCTCGCACCTGTAATCCCAGCACTTGGGAGGCTGAGGTGGGTGGATTGCCTGAGTTCATGAGTTCGAGACCAGCCTGAACCAGAGTGAGACCCCTTCTCTTACAAAAAATAATACTCTTGGGCATTGTGGCGGGCACCTGTAGCCCCAGCTACCTGGGAGGGCAAGGCAAGAGAATCACTTGAGCCCAAGAGTTAGAGGTTGCTGTGAGCTATGATGCCATGGCACTCTAGCCAGGATGACCGAGTGAGACTCTGTCTCAAAAAAAAAAAAAAAAAAAGAAAGAAAGAAAGAAAGAAAAAAATAGATAGAATAGGATAGAATAGAATGAAATAAAATGCTTATATGGAGTTTACTATGTGCCAAGCACTGTGTTATGCACCTTGGATCTATTAAATTACTTACTTGTGACAAGAACCTATGAAGAAGGCACTGTTATGATGCCCTTTTATAGATAAAGAAGCCGAAGTACAGAGAATTAAGTCATTTGTCTGATGTCTCATAGCCAGTGAATGACAGAGTTGAGATTTGAACACAGGCTTACCTTTCCTTAACCACGAGAGTATACCACCAAGAAACAAAGCAAGGCCGGGTGCTGTGCCTCACACCTGTAATCCCAGCACTTGGGAGGTTGGGGCAGGTGGATTGCCTGAGCTCACAGGTTCAAGACCAGCCAGAGACAGAGTGAGACCTCATCTCTAAAAATAGCCAGGCATTATGGTGGGCACCTGTAGTCTCAGCTGCTTGGGTGTCTGAGGCAAGAGAATCACTTAGGCCCAGGAGTTTGAGGTTGCTGTGAGCTGTGACATCACCGCACTCTACTAGGGGTGACAAAGTGAGACTCTGTCTCAAAACAAGAAGAAAAAGAAAGAAAGAAACAGAGCAAGATAGCGCCTTGTATATAGTGGGCACTCAGCAAATGAGTACCAGACTAAATCCTCCAAGTGGAGCTGTGAAGTGCCCCCTCCGGGTGTGGGGGATCTGGTCTGCGGTTCCACCACCACCCTCCCCACCTGCCTCTCCCTAAGAGGCCCTGGGTTTTCTCAGCAGTCTTTCCTTCCTCCCCCTCCTCTCCTTCTTTCCCACCATCAGCCCTCCCTTGCCTCCTTTCCTCTAGGCAGTGTTGGAGAGGGATTCCAGCCCGACCAGTCATCTTTCCTCTGGGCTAGAAGTGCTCTCTGCGCACCTATATTGCCAGGGACTAGAGGAGCCACACATATGCATGAAATCAATTCTCAGAGCACAATTAAGGAATCACCTGAAGGGAGGCTGGAGCCGGGGAGCAGACACCGTCCAAGAACTCTTCCAGAAAGCAGACTGAGAAGAATGCTGAAAGGGGGGATGACGAAGCTGTGGGACGATGAAGTCGGACTCAGATGGTAAAACTGCTGCCCAGAGGAGGTGACATGGTAGTGTACGGAGTGTTCCAAAAGCTATCAAAGAGAAGCGCACCCTAAGTGAGGGGGGGTGAGGAGCCCCACAGGCTGTGGGGACTGTACATTTGGGGCAGTGTATCCCTAGAAGAGATTTTCGGTGGAGGGTACAGACTAGGTTTTGTGGGTCGTGCTTGCCAGCCCAAGACGGAGTGCCCCGATCTGGCGCCAGCTGCAGGTCTCTGAGAGCCCTTCCGCCCTCCCCGGAGATGACTGTCCTGGAGCTGCCACCGCCTTGCTGTTGCTCTTGCTCATGTCGTAAGTACCACAGAACCCAGCCAGACCCTCCCTCCGCCTTCCTTCCCCCCCTCCTTTCTTGTTTGTTCCCTTTCTGTTCACACAGTGTCACTCCAGCTCCTGCCTGTATGGCTTTCTTACCGCCGGCCACCCCGGGGACTAGTTTGAGTCCTCCTGCCTCACCTGAGTGGTGGCTGGTTTCTCATCCTCCGCCGTCCTGGCCTCCCTCGGCACACTGTGAAGCAGGCAGGCACATCCCGGCAAACTTCTGGTATGTTCCTACTCTGTGGCACGCCTCCGGCCAGGGAAGGCACCCCTCTTTTCACCTTCCGCAGTTGGTGCCTCGCCATCTGGGAAAAGAAAGGGTTGGATTCTGTGATCTTGAGAGTCCCTTCCAGCTGCAACATTCTAGGGGAAGATTTGAATGCCCTCTTTTTGAAGCTCAGAGTTCTGTAGGAAAATGATTACCATAAAAATGTTTCCAGGTTGGTGCCCTGGCTTCTGTCAGGGCCTCCCTGTTTGACAACGGCTGTGCAGACTTAAGTGATATTTACGCACAAAAATGTTTTACTGTGGGACGCCATCATTACTCTAGTGTCAGGGGCCAAGGATAACACCCCATTACAGGCCTTCCCTGTTATGTGAAGAAAGAAAGATTCATTCACTCATTCAGCTAAGCCCACTGTGTACACAAGGCTGTACTAGGTGCTATAAAAATGTGCCTGATCTCATCATGGGCTCAGAGAACACAAAATCATCAGAGTTGGAAGGAAGGGACTAGTCATATAGCATAACCCATCTCCTCCTCCTGCTAGGTGAGAGTCCCTCTGCTTCACCACTCCTCACGGAGAGGCAAAGGCCACTGCACCTCAGCTCGAAAAGTTTAACAGTTGTAGCCCCTGTACTCCCACCCACATCTGGCACTTGACATGGTCACACAAGAGCCCTGGCCAGAGTCACACTTACCCCCAGATCTGTTTGCTTCTAGCCCAGTTGTCTTTCTCTGATGTCCCAGCTGTCCCAGACCATTGTTCCGAAATGGACACTCACCCGTCTGTGGTTGGTCTGACGGCTAGTTAGTGGGACCTTTTGCTCCACGTTTAGCTCGTTGCACTGCAACCCAGCTGTTTCCCCACTGTGGCCTGTGTGCCTGCCTTGTGGACCCATAGGTGAGATGTCACAGGGATCAAGGTGAGGTCATATATTTTAAATCTAAAAAATCCAAAAGGGCCAGTGAGAGAAGACTTGGTAGTACCTGCTGAGAGGTTTGGGGGACTTATAGACAGTCAGGTCAAGGCAATGAGATGGAGTCACCAAGTCTTCAGTAAGGTTTAGAGGTGTGCATCCCAAATGGGGGCAGGGAATACTTAGGCTGACCCTCGCCACTAACAACTCACTCATGGAGGCAAGACAAGCCAGTTGATTGGCTTGGAAGGCACCAAGTTTTGTTCCTGGAGAGGGGAAAATAGGGGCTTGATGATCACGGGGAAGTTTGCAGTTCTCGGAATGTCTTGTTTGATGTGATGGTATGAGCTTCCATGGCCCCATGCATTCCCAGAAGAAATGTCTGCTTCAACATGTCTTGGGGACTCAGAGCCATGTTGAGAGGAGAAGTAGGGGATGCTGGCTGTCTGATCCCACTCCTGAGGCATGTGGAAAGCCAGGTACCCATGTGTCCCAGAGGAATGTGAGGCATCAAAGTGAAAGTGACAATCCCCCAGTAAAGTGGGTGGCAGATGGATAAGTGGGCGGCTTGAAGACAAGGTGCATAACAGATTCTTTCTTTCTTTTTTACAAATTAAAGGTTTGTGACAACCCTGTGTTGGGAAAGTCTATCAGTGCCATTTTTTTCCAGCAACATGTGCTAACTTTGTGTTTCTGTGACAGATTTTGATAATTCTTGCAATGTTTTGAAGTTTTTCACTATTACTATATCTGTTATGGTAATCTGTGGTCACAGGTCTCTCACTTTAAATCAAAAGCTAGAAATGATTAAGCTTAATAAGAAAGGGATGTCAAAAGCTAAGATAGGCCAAAGCAAGGGCTTCTTGTACCAAAGTTGCGAATGCAAAGAAAAAATTCCTCAAGGAAATTAAAAGTGCTACTCCAGTGAATGCAGGACGACAAGAAAGCAAAACAGGTTTGTTGCTGATAAGGAGCAAGTTTGAATGGTCTGCATAGAAGACCAAACCAGCCACAACATTCCCTTCAGCCAAAGCCTGATTCAGAGCAAGGAGTGAACTCTCATCAATTCTATGAAGGCTGAGGGAGGTAAAGAAGAAAAGCTGGGAGCTGCAGAAGAAAAGCTGGGAGCTAGCAGAGGTTGGGTCATGAAGTTTAAGGAAACAAGCCATCTCCACAAAATAAAAGTGTAAGGCGAAACAGAATATGCTGATATAGAAGCTATAGCAGTTATGCAGGAGATCTAGCTAAGAACGTTGAGGAAGGTGGCTACAGCAAACAACCGCTTTTAATTGTACACAAAACAGCCTTATATTCCTTTATATGCCATCCAGTACTTTCATAGCTAAACAGAAGTCAATGCCCAGCTTCAAAGGACAGACTGACTTTCTTGTTAGGTGCTAGTGCAGCTTGTGACTTTAACTTGAAGCCAATTCTCATTTACTATTCTAAAATTCCTAGGGCCCTTAATAATTATGCTAATTCTTCTCTGCCCGTGCTCTGTAAATGGAACAACAAAGCCTGGATGACAGCATATCATGGTTTAGTGAATATTTTAAGCCCACTGTTGAGATCTACCACTCAGGAAAAAAAAAGATTCTTTTCAAAAGATTACTGCTCACAGACAATGCACCTAGTCACTGAAGAGCTCTGATGGAGAGGTACAAGGAGATTAATGTTGTTTTCTTGCCTGCTAACACAACACCCTTTTGTAGTCCATGGATCCAAGAGTAATTTCAACTTTTATGTCTTATTATTTAAGAAATACATTTCATAAAGTTATGGCTGCCATAGATAGTGATTCCTCAGTCTAATGGATCTCGGCAAAGTAAGTCAAAAACCTTCTGGGAAGAATTCACCATATTAGATGCAACTAAGTACATTCATGATTTACAGGAAGATATCAAAATATCGACATTAACAGGTGTGTGGAAGAAGTTTATTTCAACTCACAGATGACTTCAAGGGGGTCCGTTTCAGTGGAGGAACTGCAGATGTGGTGGAAATAGCAAGAGAACCACAATCAGAAATGGAGCCTGAAGATGTGACTGGATTGCTACAATCTTATGATAAAACTTGGATGGATGAGGCATTGCTTCTTATGACTGGGCAAAGAAAGTGGTTTTCTGAGATGAAACCTACTCCTGGTGAAGATGCTGTGAATGTTGTCAAAATGGCAACAAAGGATTTAGAATATTAAATAAATGTAGTTAATAAGATAGCAGCAGGGTCTAAGAGCATTAACTCCAATTATGAAATAAGTTCTCCTGTAGGTAAAATGCTATCAAACAAAAGCTCATGCTATAGATAAATTTTTCGTGAAAGGCATATTCAGTTAATGGGGAAACTTCATTGTTGTCTTCTCTTAAGAAGTTACTACAGCCACTTCAACCTTCAGCAACCACCACCCTGATCAGTCAGCAGCCATCAGAATTAAGATAACATACCAACAGCTAAACGATTACCACTTCTGAACACTCAGATATCATGATCACTTTTTAGTTTTTATATTAAGGCATGTGTCTTTTTAGACATAAAAGGGGTCAGAACCTGTGGCCTGTTAATTTCAAGATTTTCTCACCAAAGGAGGCAAGAAAAGCTTCATCTTTCTCCACTACATCCTTTCAATAAAAAGGGCTTATTCTGTAAAATCTGGATTCAGTCAAAAGGCCACAATCAACAATTCAGAAGGCCACATGTGGCTCCAAGGCCACAGGTTCCCCAGCCTGAGTTGCTCTGTTATGAGATTCCCTTTGTTGCAGTTGTCTGGAACCCAACCTGAAATAATTCTGAGGCATGAGGTGCCTTGTATGAGATTTCATTCCATCCCTTTACGTGGTTGTCTGTGGTGGTCATCATAGTCTAATTCGATGATTTTTCTTTTTTTTTTATTTTTTTGAGACAGTTTCACTCTGTTGTCCTGGGTAGAGTGCAGTGTCATCATAGCTCACAGCGACATTTTCAATAAAATTGTTTTCTTTCTCTTTTACCTTTATGGAGAGGTTTTAGGCTAGGACAAAATTTTGTTTCTATTTCTCCCAACAATGTACATAAACTCACGTGTGTGCCGACATACACACACACACACACACTCATACCTTCACACACACAATGAAGTGCATGCACACACACAAAACAGAGAAGAGAAAAACAACCACCACAACCCAAAACAGAATTTATAGTTATTTCTCTTTGCGATCTTGCAAGAACTTTGAGTTTTCCCTTGGATTTTTCTCACTCTCTCACTCACTCATTCATCAATTATGTATTTATTTTGTTCAATGAATATTGGAAGAGCAGCTGGGGCGGGGGTTACCCGCCTTCACGACGTGGAGCGTTAGAGGCCGGGATTTCCACCCCGGCCCCTGCCTGAGCGGCGGGAAGGCGGGGACTGCACAGCGCCCTAGGCCTAGACCCTTCTGGGTCCGGCGGCGGGTGGGCGGGGCTGGTTGGCCTGCCAGGCCCCGCCCTCTGCTGACTGGAAGACGTGCTGCTCCGGACCAATCACAGCGCCCCGAGTTGGAGACGGGCAGCGTCCCGCCCCGCCCCCTTGACACTAAAGAAGACCGTGTGGAAAGCCATCTCTTAGGGCTGAGGCGCCCGAACCCCGGGCTCTGAGTCTTGGTGAGCCCCGGCCTGCTTTCTCGGCTTTGATACTCGCTCTTTCTTTTAGCCAACTGGTCGCAGGCTCCCTCTTAAAGCCTGGCCCTTTTGGAGCACATTGTCTAAATATCTGGGGTGGGGGGGTGGCCCTGTCACCATGTCAATCCTCAGGGCGGCCTTGCCTAGTTCCTCTTCTTGTACAGTAGTCTGTGGTTGCTGGCCCATCTAGAAAGCACCTGAGCCAGGATCTGTCACCTTGGGGTTGGTAACTGGAGCCCTGCCACCCCACATGAGCCGTGGTTTCTCTTTTTGTATCAAACCCCTGGTGTGCCAGGGCACTCAGGACCCTAGACTTACCCCAAACTTTGATGGGCAGGTATTGGGGACCATTTCACAATCCCCCCGGTGCCTACTTTTCCTTTGCCAGAAGGTCCATGGGCTCTACTAGTGCCCTGCAGGTAGGGTAAATGGGCGATAAAAGTGGTGAGCCATGGCCTCTGAGCATTCTCTGGCTCTAGTAGCAATGCCCCTCACTGGCTCTAAGATCACAGCTTAGTCATCTGGTAAGTAGAGCAGGAAGAGGTTGCCTGAGTAAACTTCAGGGCAACTGATTGAGCATCAGGAGACAAGGGGCATTATGAGGTCTTCACCATTTTTTCTTCTCAGTCTCAGTTTTCCCGCCTATGAAATGGGAGTAGTATAAATTGTAGGGACTGTGAACATGATTAGGATAATGAAGCACGAGACATGTACTTTAGGAAACAGTGGTGGCCAGAGGCCAATGTGAGGTGAGGAAGACCCTTGGAGTAAAATTCAGTTCATTGTCCAAGGGGTCCTGACAGTGGTGGTTTTTACTATTGCTATAATAACCTCTAGCTCAGACCCATTTTTTTTTCCTCTAGGAGTGGAACTATGTTTTTAATAGGGGCATATTTTACCAATTTCTGTTTTTTTTAAACACCTCACACTCTCCGTTACAGAGAAGCCAGAGTTACTGTCTCTCTTGCTCTTTTTTTTTAATGCATGAGTTTTGTTGATTGTATAATGGAGTTTATTTCCATTTTTCTTATGTCTTAGTTTTAAAAATACCAAGCTGTACCCAGCTAGGGTTTGTAAAGTATCAGTTGGTGTTTCAAACATGGTTGTCCTGTCCAGCCCCACAACCAGCCACCCAAAAGAGAACTGTGGGAGACTATGGTTTTATGGGCCAGTAGAGCAAACTGGGGGAGGATGTTTGCAAAACTTAAATTTGGGGCATATTTTCCATGTCACTGGGTTAGTAGCACAAGTTTACAACCATGTGGTGGAGAAAACACTAGACTGAGAGTTAAGAACTATAAATTCTCTCATCCTCTCACTGACCCAGGAAATTAGGGGCAAGTCACTTCCCATCTTTAACTCTCAGTTTCCTCAACTAAGGAAGTCTGGGGCTCTTTCAGTGTGAGAATCAGTTTCTAGTCTCAGGAGAATAACTGAGGCACTACTATGGATTCCTCTGTAATGGTCACACCCCTGCCATGCTATTTCATTCCCATGGCAACTGCTCTGTCTGGGTTCCGCTTGGCTCTAATTCTTTAGCAGCTGCTGCAGATAGGCGGTTTCAGGGCTTTGTTGAGGAGGAAGACTGCTGGCTAAATTCTTTCCTTCTCTTACAAGCTAAAAGTTCCCCCCTCTACCTCAGTACACACACAGGGAATGTTTGTAGGGTGTGTAAGTCAGCAAGAAAAAGAGGTACAAGAGCTCCAGTTTATTAAAAAACAAACACAAATATGTAAATTAGGTTAGATGTATGGCATTCCCCTCATTTATGAATAGCTACACATGAAGGTGTAAAATTACTGCCCTGGGGGGCTGCGCGTGTGGCTCAAAGGAGTAGGGCGCTGGGCCCTTATGCTGGAGGTGGCGGGTTCGAACCTAGCCCTGGCCAAAAACTGCAAAAAAAAAAAGTGCTGGTTTTGGAGTCAGGAGTCCAGCTAGGCCCCAGGAAATGTATGTGTGACTTCTGGCAAGTTCTTACCCCTCTCTGGGCCATGGTTTCCTCATATATACAATAGGGAGGTTAGTTTACTGATATGGGTTTGAATTGTGGGTGCTCACCCATCCCCCAAATTCATATGCTGAAGTCCTAACTCCTAGTCCCTCAGAGTGACTTTTTTTTGGAAATAGCATTATTACAGATGTAACTAGTTAAGGTCATACAGGAGTAAGGAGGGCCCCTAATGCAATGACTGGTATCCTTATAAAAAGGAAATTTGAACGCAGATATAGATGTGGGGATATCATCCTAGGAGAAATGCAGGCAGAGATCAGGGTGATGCTTCTATAAGCCAGGGAATGTCAAAGATCATCAGCAGACCACCAGAAGCTAGGGGAAAGGCCTGGAACAGATCCTTTCCTCACAGCCTTCAGAAGGAACTGACCCTGTGAATACCTTAATCTCAGACTTCCAGCCCCCAGAACAGAGAGATAACTAACTTCTGTTGTTCAAGCCCCTCAGTTTGTGCTACTTTGTTATGGCAGCTCTAGTCAACTAACACAATTCTGTATGTGGTTCCTGATTTTCACCACTAAGAACTCTTTTGCTTTTTGTCCTCCCATGGACCCAATTCACTTGTTTAACAAATATTTATGGAGTGTCTATCAGATACCAGGCCCTATTCTAGGTACAGGGGATATATGAAGTCACAAAGCAAAGATCCCACCCCTCATGTTTATTCTGTTTTAAAAGAGTTCATATGCTGAGTATGTTATGGCTTATTTTATTTTAGTAATAATTTTTGTACACTACTTCCTTATGAGATAACCAGGATAAACTCATTGTGATGGAATTAATGCCCCACATAAAAAAAGGTGATATTTTAAGTAGCTTTCAATCCCTTAAAACAAGTAAATACATTCATTAGTTTTTTAAAAATTGTCCTCAGAACCACCATTATTCCATTTATGGGACCCAAGGGGGTCTAAGGACCTAACTGTGGGTTTTTAGGTGCAGCTGATGTCCACTTTCTCTGTAAAAGAGCCAGACAGTAAGCATTTTGGACTTTACAGACGATTCCCTCTTTCACAACTACTCAATGCTGTCTTGTGGGCAATACAAACTAATAGGCATGGCTAGGTTCCAAAATTTTATTATTTTATTATTTTATTATTTTTTGAGATAGAGTCTTACTCTGTCACCCTGAAGAGAGTGCTCTGGTGTCATCATAGCTTAGAGGAACCTCAAACTCTTCAGATCAAGTGATCCTCTTGCCTCAGTTTTTCTGTTTTTTTAATAGAGATAGGGTCTTGCTTTTGCTCAGGCTGGTCTCAAACTCCTAACTCAAGCAATCCGTCTGGCTCAGCCTCCCAGCGTGCTAGGATTAGAGGCATAAGGCACTACTCCTGACTCCCAAATTTTACTTATGGACATTAAGATTTGAATTTCATATAATTTTCATGTGTTTTCACATATTATTTTGACTTTTTCAACCATTTACAATGGGAAAAAACATTCTTAGGTCAGGGGCTGGAGATAAACAGGTGGGAGGCTGTATGTATTCGGTTGGCTGGCCAGTTTGCCTATCCCAGAGCTAGGTTCTCTCTAGTTCTATCATTAGGTTGCTATTCAACGAGGTGAAGCCGAGAGAGGGATTACGAAGTTTGAACTAAAACCCCCAGGCTTCCTCCTACCCAGCCCATTGCCTTTTCCACCCCTCTAAACTGCTGGTTTAGTCATTATTTCAAAAGTGGTCTTTGTATCCTTGTGGTGCAGAAAATAGATGTGTGGTCAGCGGCCCTTTCCAGGCGTTGACCATGTAAGGGCTGTCCTCTTATTAGCAGCCAGTGGCAACCTAATTTTGTCAAGCCTGACCCTAGGCTTACGCACCCTTTTCGTTTATACTTCTCTTAAATTGCGCAGGCCCGGGAGGCCCATCTGTCCTTACTATTTGAGTCCCTGTTGTCTCATTGGCAGCTGAGCAGCTGCAAAATATGTTTTTAACTTTTAAGTGGAAGTTAGGGTCACCGGCAACAGGCCTGAAACAGTCACTGTCAGCAAGGGCTCTTTCAACTCTGACATTCTGTAGTTTTACGAACTTGGGTGAGTGTTAAACTAACTCCTCCCAGCTTCCAAAGGCTGGACTTCCTTCCATGCGGGCAGTAATTAATGAGGCGTTTGTTTACTGGAGGAATAACGTGCAGTACTTTTTTGTGTTGTTGTTGTCATCATTGGAATCCGCTCCGTTGCCTAGCACCACAGCCGTCTGCCTGGTAGTCCTTCCTCGCGGCTCATCTGCTCGGGTATCCCCGCAGGCGCAGCTTGGCTACAGGGACCAAGACGAGGACAAGAGGTGCTCACGCGAACGCGAGGTGGCGGCTACACCCACCGACCAGTAAGACCATGTTGCGCGGCAAGTCCCGGCTCAACGTGGAGTGGCTGGGCTACTCGCCCGGCCTGCTCGTTGAGCAGAGACAACTCCTGGCAGGGCGCACTCCTCGGAGCCCACGCCGGTAAGTCACGTGAACGCTCCCTCGTTTTCCCCGCCCCCCGCGCCTGCACCTGCGCCTGCGCGGCGTGGGCTTGCGTCACCGCTCTGCGCCGCGCCTGCGTACTGCGGGCCAATTCCAGCGTGGCCCGCCTAGACCGGTCGCGCTCCTGTGTTGCTGAGCGCGGACGCCGAGACCAGCCCGCTTCCTAGAGCCTGCTCCCTGCACGGCGACGCCATGGACCGCCTGGATAAAGCGGCGCTGAATGCTCTGCAGCAGCCCGAGTTCAGGTAGCCCCGAGCAGGGTCCAGACCACGAGGCGGTCCGGCCCCAGCCTGAAGCAGGGCATGCGGGGTGGGGGAGAATGGGGTGGGCGTGCAGTCCGGCTGAAGGGTTGGGGAGATGGAAAGCAGGTTAGGGCCTGCGGCATCTGCACACCCAGCCTCGACCTTTTAGGATCATGGGGGATAGGTCAGTCAGTGGGCCTTCGGTTCGTGCTGCTCCTGTCCTAGCATTTCCGCGGTCTGTGTTGCTACCTTGCTGTCTGCAGTTTCCCCATTTCAGGGTGAGCTTTCTGAGGACGAAAACCTGGCCACCTTCATCTCCTGTTCTCTACAGGGCCTGCATCGTTGGGGCTTAATGAATGTTTATTATATGAATGAATGGATGGAAGGAAATCGTCCCTGGGTGTGCGATTGCTGCACTTGGGGAATCAGGATAGGGCCTGGTGGCTGAGCAGGAGTCCAAGAGAGGGCAGGGGATTCTGACCCACCCCAGTAGGCAGAGCAGTAGTGAGGGAGTTAGCTACCATTCATTGAGATCTGTGTGCCAAGCTTAGTGTAGGTGGTTGACATACGTTATCTGAATTTTTAATTTGTCTAACTGATTAGTTTCCTGTTTTTATTGACTCAAGGTAAGTGACTTGCCCGAGATAACAGAATTAGAACACACAGTTAGTAAGTGTTAAAGCTGCTGTCTGAGCAAGCTTGCTGACTCCAAAAACACTGAGTTTTTGAGCCCTGTGATCTTTTATATCCCCCACAATGTCAGTGTATTATTTTAGTTTACTATTCATTTCTGAGGATACCAACCAATATTTTTATTAGATATGCTTAGAATACACTGTAGCCCTCCTAGATGGTTTTTAATTTTCTAAAGAAATTTGCAGTGAAATCTTGGCAGTGCGAGAAAAAGTTTTGTTGTAAGTCATGCTTGACACAAAGGGGAATGTGGATGGCTCTATCAGCTCAGTGTTTGCTGCAGAAGTTTGTACTAAGTGTGAAAACTCTATGTGGTGTTCTGAGTGGGGGCACAGTAAGGTTCATCCAGAACTTTTTCCTTTGAGGACAACTTTAATTCTGGCCCTTTCCATTCCTAATTCCTAATAACTCTTCTGCTTGATGACACCCAGAGAAGCTGGAAAAAATCAATTAACACCAATTACTTCATTTTGGAATTAACCATTGATTCTATCCAAGCTAGCTTGTGCCATAAAAACCAACAGCTGCTGTGCCTGGAAGCCAAGGAGAAAATGTCCAGTAAACACTAGACAAAGCTTTCTGGTTTTTAAAAGTTTGTACACTTAACTCTGACTTTATACTTAGTCCCTTTTTAATGAGATCACAACCCAGAAAAGTAGTCATATTTTTGAAATTTAAGGTAAAGAGAGAAGTGAGGTGGAATTGAAGATCAGCTATATGTAGATTCCACTGGGGCTCGAAATTAACATGTAGAAAAGAAAAAGCAATTTGGGGGGGTAGTAGGATTATAAGTGGTTTTGTTTACTTAAATCATTTTATGGTATTACATCATCTTTTCAATAATAAACTTTTAAAAAGGCAGTCCAAACCTTATATATTCAAGAGATAAAGAACAAAATAATAAGTTAACCTTCCCTTTCTTTGGATTCTCAAAGATTCGTTCATTTATCAAGTTAGATAGTCTGAAAGTTGCATATCTAAACATACTTTTATTCACCATAGAAACACCATAGGTCAAGTGCTTTTTTTAGGGTCCACAAAAAGAAGTGGCCAAACAGCGACTGTTTTCGTATTTTCTGTACATCCTGTAGTTTAGACTCACATTCTTCATGGAGATTACACAATAAATTTCTGTAAAAATTTACTACTGGGAAACAGTTTAAGGGAGCTTATGTATTTTAGATAATAGTTTTATAGCTCAGTAATGACCAAAGTGAAGTATGCAGAAAGATTCATGCCCCAAGTGAAAATATTAAAGTTTTTTTCTTTTACAGCAATAAGCATTTATTAATAATTTTTCACATGTGCCGGGCATGTAATCAAGAAATAGAAATGTGGCAATAATATGTTACATGTTCTGTCCATTGTTTGAGGTTTTTTGGCATGTCTTTTTTTTTTTTTTTTTTGGAGACAGAGCCTCAAGCTACCCCCTTGGGTAGAGTGCCTTGGCATCACAACTCACAGCAACCTCCAACTCCTGGGCTCAAGCGAGTCTCCTGTCTCCGCCTCCCAAGTAGCTGGGACCACAGGTGCCTGCCACAACGCCCGGCCATTTTTTGGTTGCAGCCATCATTGTTGTTTGGTGGGCCCGGGCTGGGGATTCAAACCCGCCACCTTAGGTGTATGTGGCTGGCGCCTTAGCCGATTGAGCCACAGGCGCCGAGCCACGTGTCTTTTTAAAGATAAATTTTATTGTGTATTTTTGAGGTTTATAGCATGATGTCATAGAATGTATATAGATAGATAAAGTATATATAGATAGCAAAACGATTACTATAATTAGGCAGATTAATACATCTATCATCTCACATAGTTACTTTTGTGTGTGTGTGACTATAGCAGTTAAATCTACTTACGTAACCAAAATCCCCAATACAATTTTATTACCTGTATTCCTCTTTGTGTAGGTTAGAACTCTAGCCTGTATGCTTTGATTCTAATTCTCCCCCACTTTCTCCTCTCCTCTACCTCCCTTCTCTATACCTGTATATTTGATCTTTTTAATTTAGATTCCACATATAAGATCATGCAGTATTCGTCTTTATGTGTCTGGCTTGTTTCATTTAGCATAATGTCCTTTAGGTCCATCCATGTTGTAGCAAATGGCAGGTGTCCTTTGTTAAGGCCAAATAATATTTCACTACATACAAACCACAGTTTGCCAACAGACACTTAGGTTTTCACATCTTAGCTATTGTGAATAATGGTACAGTGAACATAGAACTATAGATAACTATAGATTATCTTTACAAGGTGGTAGTTTCATCGCCTTTGAGTGTAGGAAAAGGGATTGCTGGGTTGTATGGCAACATTTTTAACATCGTACGGAACCTCTATACTATTTTCTGTAATGGCTGCGCCAGTCTGTAAATACATTCCATACTCTCACCAATACTTGTTAGCTTTTGTCTTTTTGATAATAGCCATCCTAACAAGTGTCGGGTAGTAGCTCATAGTGGTATTAATTTGCATTTCCCTGATGCTGAGTAATGTTGAGTACCTTTTCAGATACCTTTTGGCCATTTTTATGCCTTTGGAAAAATGTCTGCTCAGGTGCTTTACTCATTTTTTAATCAGGCTGTTTTTCTGCTGCTGAGTTAATTCCTGGATCAGATGCATGTTTTGGGAATACTTTTTCCCAGTCTGTGGATTGTCTTTTCACATTTTTGACTGTTTCCTTTGTTGTGCAGAAGCTTTTTACTTTAAGGCTGTCCCCTTATTTTTGCTTTTGTCCCTGAGCTTTTGTTCTGACAACTGAAAAATATTGCCAAGGCCAATGTAAAGGAACTTTCCCCATAGAACTTTTATGTTCTATGTCTTAAAATTTTGCCTTTATCTTTCAGTTATTTTATCCATTTTGAATTGACTTTTGTGAGTGGTGTAAGAGTCCAATTTCATTCTTTTGCATGTAGAAATGCAATTTTCCCAGGATCATTTATTGAAGAAACTATTGTTTCTCCATTTTGTGTTTTTGGTACTCTTGTCAAAAAGTAGTTGACCTCTGTTACTTTAATTAGTTTATGTTTTTAAGCTAATACCAGACTGTTGATTACTATAACTTTGTAATGTAATTTTAAATCAGCAAGTGCAATGCTTCTATCTTTTTATTTTTGAGTATTGAATTGGCTATTTAGAGGTTTTTATGGTTTTGTGTTAATTTTAGGATTTTCCCTCTATTTTTATGAAAATGCGGCTGTCCTTTTGTTTGAGGTTGTGTTAAATCTGTATATTGCCTTGGGTAGTGTAGACAGTTTAACAGTATTAATTCTTCTAACCCATGAACACAAGGAATATTTATTCATTTGTGTCATCAGTTTCTTTCATCAGTGTTTTATACTTTTGTACTGTATATTGTATACTTCACACTGTGTACTGATCATTCACCACCTTGGTTAAATTTATTCCTAAGTATTTACTTTAACTTCTATTGTAAATGAGATTGTTTTCTCGATTTCTTTTTCAGCCTGGTAATTGTGCATAGAAATGCTTCCTGATTTTTGTATCGTGATTTTGTATCTTGCAACTTTGCTTAATTTATTTATTCTAACAGTTTTTTTTTCTTTTGTGGAATCTTTGCAGTTTTCTACATACAGGGTGTCCATAAACTTCGTGTGCAATTTACTATGTTAAACTCTTGAATTGCATGCGAACTTTATGTCTACCCTGTATAGGAATGTATCGCCTGCAAATAGAGATAATTTTACTTTTTCTGTCCCAATTTGGATGCCTTTTATTTTTTTTATCTGACTTCTCTTGTTGGTGCTTCAGTACCATGCTGAATAGAAATGATGAGGGTGGGTATCTTTGCCTTATACCAGATCTTGGTGGAAAAGCTTTGCCTTGTTTCCATGGGATATGTTAGCTCTGGGTTTTTCATAAATGGGCTTAATTATGTTGACACACTTTTTATGTGTAAACAGTTAAGAGTTTTTATCAGGAAAGGATATCAAACTTTGTGAAATACTTTTTTTGCATTAATTGAGGGAACATTATGTGGTTTTTATCTTTCTTTCTGTTAATGTGATGTATCACATTGATTAATTTGCATAGGTTAAACTAGCCTTGTATGGCAGAGATAAATCCTACTTGGTCATAATATAATAATCTTTTAGACACGTTGTTGAACTCAATTTGAAAATGTTTTATTGTGGATTCTTGTCCCAGATATGCATCTGCATATAGTTTTCTTGCTGGGTCTTTGTCTAGCTTAGGTATGAAGGTGATGCTGGCATTATAAAATGTGTTTGGAGGTATTCCCTCTAGCTTTAATTTTTCCTGGTGACAGAAGCTCCTGTTCCAGCGAGGGTGGGTGTATTGGTCACTGGCTGGGCTAATTGGTCTCCTCCAGGCCAGGTGAACAGAGCAGCGGCTTCTAGTGTCAGCAGCTCTGTGGCCTGGATGTTCCTTGACAGAAGCTCCTATTTCAGCGGGGAAAGGCACAGTGGTTCACCTGCTGGGCTATTCTCTGGTGGTCCAGTGTCTGGAGTCTCATCAGCTCTGGGACCAGCGCAGCGTGGATGCTGCTTCCTTGGGCCAACAGTCCAATTCTAGCATCTGGCACACAACATTTGTTGGCTCAGATTGTTCGCCCAGCTCCTCTGCTAAGAGGAGGAGTGCTGAGATACTTTCTTTCACATTGGATTTGAATGACAGTCCCTCGAAGGTGGTAATGTAATCCCTATATTCCAGCTGAAGAAATTCCATCTGCCCACAACTGAGTCTCTAGGATCTTTGGATTATGAGTCCCTACACCTGCTTCCAAGGGACAGATTTTCCAGCATCTCATGGGTGCTTATACTTCTAGGGACGTGACAGTGTTTGGCTGTGGCTATGCAGGTTCTGATTTTCTCTTTGTTTACTTTCTTCCAGAAATGAAAGTTCATTAGCATCTACCCTGAAGACGCTCCTGTTCTTCACAGCTTTAATGATCACTGTTCCTATTGGGTTGTATTTCACGACTAAATCTTACGTATTTGAAGGTAATCCTAGACCCATAAACAAGATATTTCCCCCCTACCAGTTTAAGATTCTGTGCTTTTATGACCTCTGTATATTGGTAAAGTGGGTTTTCTTATTCGTTTCTTCTGTTTTGCTTTTCAAAAACCACATTGCTCATAATGAGTCTTTATGTAATGAGCTTTTCATCACTTCTTTTTTCAACTTGGCTTCCTTTTTATGGTATTCTGTGAAATAGCTTTCAGATCTTTTATCTCTTTGAGAGTAGGGGTTGGCTTATGGAAATGGACTTTCAGTGTCAGGTAGTGGAAGGAAAAGAAAATAAAGTCCCCTTTTCATTTTTGAAGTCCTTGGATGAAGTTATAATTGTGGGTTTGTTTAAAATAATGTTCTTAGTTTATAGTTCTAAGTATTCGTTATAAGACACTCAAGTCTTATAATGAATACTTGATTCATTACCAGAGTTTTATTTTTTCATTGCCTGACCAGTAGATGGACAACTACATGCCCACAGGATAGAAAAATATAATTAAAATCAAGTGGGGGGAGATTGGGAAGCTCTCACTTATTGGGCACAGTATAGGGGTATATGGCACACTATCTGTGTGAAGGACTCAGTTACAACTTGGACTTTTACCTAACAAATGTAAATGATGTAACCTAATTTGTACCCTCATATTAATATGAAATCTAAAAGAGAGACATATAGTTAATAAGAAATATTATGCTTTCTTTTTTGTACTTTGGTAGGTTTTGGAGTAAAATGGAAACTTTCTTCTCTTGATAGGTGCCCTTGGGATGTCCAATAGGGACAGCTATTTTTATGCTGCTATTGTTGCAGTGGTTGCTGTCCATGTGGTGCTGGCTCTCTTTGTGTATGTGGCCTGGAATGAAGGCTCACGACAGTGGCGTGAAGGAAAACAGGATTAAAGTGAATGTCACCTTTTGATCTTTTCAAAATGGCAAATGCTGGGGGAAGGGGGCATTGCTGATTTGAATAAAGTTGAAAGAACGTGTTAAAATCAGTCTTCAGGAGTCACATTTGAATAGTATAAATTTTAATCGTTCTAATACAATAATTTGTGTAATTGATTTTAGCTGTATGAGTCGCATTTGCAAATGAGAATTTGGAAAAGTTAAATTAGTTACAAATGAATATGTTAACTTATTCCACTTAATCCACATTATTCTGGAAATAATTTGATTATCTTACAACAGACGTGTTTTAGGACGTTTTGACTTACGGTTGCTTTTGAGTTTTACCCTGGATGCGTTAAGATGTGCACTGTGAAGCAAATCTCAACTTTATTTTGTGTTGGAACGCTTCCCTCATGGTCATGAAAATACCAGGCCCTTGGTTGGGGGGTTAATTTCCTATGGAAAGGTGCTTAACTTGTGGACACTGGAATTAATCTGAATATCACTAAAGAATTTATCACTAAAGGATAATCCCTAGTCAGTAGAAATCTTTCACTATAGTATTTTATGGGAAACCTAGGTTAAATCACACCTCTTCACGTAAAAAGCCTTTGATTACTGAAGAATCTAGAGAACAAAGCAAAGAGCTCGGGGCTCTGACACTCAGCATGCTTCTTAAAGAACTCCTGCAGGTCCACTTTGTGCTTTTCAGACCAACTTTTGATTGCTATGGTTGGCTCCCTCATTCAACATTGAAGTTAGGCTTCAATTACAATGTTTGGGGGAGTTTCATTTAAAATAGTTTTTCCTACTGTGTTTTTTATTGTAGTGTAGATGACAGTGTATACATTTAAATGTGTTCATTTTTGCATACATTGGGAATATAAACAATCTTGAAAATGTGTCATATTTTTATCACTCAAGAAATATTTCATCTGGATTTCTGGTCTAGTGGTCTTTTGAAATCAGAGCTAAGTTGTATCACTTGCACACAAACACAGTAGAACCTGCATAGTTAATGCCCCCCCCACATTGACCACCTTCTAAAGTTGACCTAATTTTCATAGACCAGGCATGTACCCCATGTAGGTATCAGTAAAGTAAGCCTGGTTGTTTACGTTGATAATCTAATTGTCCGTTGATCAGTTTGTTACAGTCTACTGGATGGTCAACTTAGAGAGGTTCTACTGTATTTAGTTAAATAATTCTTGAGGTCCTTTCTTAATGGACAAAAAAACCCGAAAAACCCTGACTTTATGTGGGTATCCTCAGTCTGTGTTCTTTCCAGCCATTTGGTATTATTTGTGTGTAATCTAAAAAGACTGCTCCCTATAAGTGTTTGATTTTTTAAAATTACAAAACCATAATACATGTTTTCTTTAGAAAACTAGAAAATGACATAATCAAGAAGAAAATGAGAATTCCCCATAATGTTGCCACCTGAAGGTAACCACTGTTTTGGTTTATATTGTGTACGCATCTTTGAGAGCCATTTCCGAATGTTGGTTTCATATATACTCAAAGTTGACTCCGAATAAAACTCAAATTCCCTGTTACTGATAATGCTAATACAGTGGCTCTTGCAGAAGTGTTTGCCATTACTGGTTTGTTCACCTTTATTATTATGTTGTGGAACTGAAGTAAAGGGAATAGTTGATTAGGCCTAAAAGTCAAGTAGGCATTTGTATTTGTTTAATTGTTGAGAAAATAAAAGATGAGTATGATTATTTTAGCACTCTTTTTAATTCTTGCTTACAGTTAAATGTTGTGGACAGTTTAAATGTCTTTATGCAGTTCTTTTCAATGTAAAGAGTCTTTTTCAATAGTATTGTGTGGTAGATTGCTAGATGGTCCCCGCTTAAGAGGCCCTGTCAAGATTTAGAATTGTACACCTAATTCCTAATTTCTTTTTATATTATTCACACTCAGAGTTTCTTTACTTTTGGGATAATACATTATTTGTAAAATATTAATATCCAATGCTGAATTATTTTGTTTTGTTTCCAACATATTGCTGAGTAAGTAATGATAGTGGTATTTTCCAGCAATATTTAAACCAGGGGTACATGGAGAAGCAGTTACAATTTCCTCTTGGCAAAAGTACCAAGTGTTTGCAAGTTAAAATTGAGTGCTAGGGTTGATATTGAGGATTATTTCCAAATAGGTGTGTTTTCAAAGCAGTTTGCCCCTTGGTGGTTAACTGTTAGTTCACTAGTTTGCCGCCGTTCTTAACTGTGGTACACAACATTCAGTATTTGACAGATAGATTATATTTTTCAAGATGTGTCCCTTGTTCTTGCACAGTGTATATACTTCAAGAGGTATAGAAGTGAAAGGGACAGATGAAGCCTTATAAATGTTTTAAGGTAGAGGTATGTTCACTGTTGTTTGAAAACCAATTGTAAGAATAACCTCAATTAGGAAGTGTAACTTGAAGTATCAGTCCAAGCTACTGATTTAACTCTATTTACTGTAAAATGTTATCTTCCTTACCCTCCATTTTGCCCCCCCAGAATTTAATCCTTTTTTTCTCCCATGTGCTAAAAATGAAAAGTCTGCTGTAGCATGCGTCTGATGTCATTAGCTCTTCAAATGGAAACTGTTCTACAAGTAACAGTGGAATTTGGTTTTGAGTTGTTGGTGAAGAAATTTAACCTGGCATTAAAAAGTCCCTGTGTTTCATAGGAATCTGACAAAAATCCCTTACAGGGATTCGAATGTTTTCGTCATACAGATTTCATTAGCTTTGCCTAAAGAAGCAACTGACTGACTTGATTGGTATTTATTTTCCATTTTCATATAAATTATATATATGCAGTTAGAATACCCGAGGAATAAGTTATACCCAAAGAAAGAGTGAACCTGAGGTACATGAAACAAAGAATTTAAATCCTGTCTTAAAGCTATCCTGTTTCAAACCCCTGTAGTGTGTATTTCTTGTCTCTAGACAAGTTCATGTTCACTGTTTATACTCACATGAAGTTGTAAGCTACTGTTAAGCCCATCTGATAAGTGGTCCGACCCTGGCGCAGAATCCCTCAGCTGTCTTAGGTTAGTAGCAGGTTTCTCTGCTATAAAGCTCCTTGTATTGTCCACCAGGGTATAGCTGTGAACTCAGACTCCTATGTTTAGGATAATTCTACAAGAGCTGGGCTGAAATAGCACACTAATAACTTGACAAGATTTCTTTTTTCCTTTTTCAGGGGGAAAGAGTCACCTTAAAAAATAATTTTCAGGGGGCAGTGCCTGTGGCTCAAAGGAGTAGGGTGCCGGCCCTGTATACTGGAGGTGGTAGGTTCAAACCCGGCCCTGGCCAAAAAATGCAAAAAAAAAAAAATAATTTTCAGGGAGCTTGGGAACCTAACAAGAAATAAATATTACACTTAATCTTTGAAGAGCTGAATCCTTCATATATTCCATAAAATAGTTGGGAATTCCTTGATGTCACCCCAGCTATACTTTCCTTGCCTGTGTTGTTGCTACTTGCCCTTCAGAGTAATATCTGCATTCCTTTCAATATGTTCTATAAGTCATATTTGTCAGTTATACAGAGTAGTCTTCCCTTTTCCCACGTTCAGTGAAATCTCATTGAACAGTGATAATAGCAATAGCTAACAACATCTGCACAGCACCTTATGGTTTGCAAAGAACCTTCACACATTCTCATGTGAGTTTTGCATAGTGAACCTGTTTCGAGATGTCTCTTGATATCGGTGCTAAAAGTGTTAGAACCTTGAAATCACTAGAGTCATTGAATATGCCGTAGTATTGACTAGTGCACTGACTAGGGGAGGATTTAGATGTGCTGCGTTTCAAGCCGTCTATAATTATCCAAATGGGGGGCTTGAGTTCTTTAGCCACTTGAATCAGATTTACTTTTGTAAATGATGTTTTTTTAACCGTTATCTGGGTGGATTTTGTATTCATTATATTCTAGCCCGTAATTTGTATAAATTTACCATTCTGTTGTAATTAAAAAAGTGTTCGTAATGCCACTTTGATGTGTCCTGATTCAATTAATAATAACTTCTGTTAACCTCCGTTTTTAAGAAAATAATGTTTGTTTGCCTGTTTATAACATGTAGGATACAATACAGAGCTTTAAAAAAATATTTGTTTATTTGCCTCTACTAGGGTTATATACGGAGCTGTCAAGGATAAGCTTTATGCAGAAAACGTAGACCAGAGATGCTCCGACTGGTTGGAGGTGTAGATGGGTGGTGCCAGGATTGGAAGGATTGGTTATATTCCATCTGGGATGGGCCTGTCAGAATTGGATGACAGTAGGCATGAGAGAGTTCCTTGCCTTGTAGCTTTTTTTTTTTTTAATCATTTAGGAGCAAATGGGTTTAAATACTACTGAAGGAAAGTTGAGAAATACTTGTGGCTAATTAGAGATGGAGATAGGTAATTCCTAGCGGTGTCCAGCATGCTGCCTTCTCATTGACCCTGCACCTTCTGTCCTCTAGGTGCCTGTTGATTGCACTTAGTCCAGCTCCTTTTGCCTGAGGACTCCAGGTAGTTCTTATTAATAAATATTATCCCATTCCACAAAAGACATTTGAGATATCTTAGCATCAAAAAATATGGATTATGAGATGTCCCAGAAACTCCCAGCATTGCAGAAATCACAGAATAGTAGCTCTAAATGTTGACTGGGATCTCCTTGTAGGACTTATTAAAAACCACAGGGGCGGCGCCTGTGGCTAAAAGGAGTAAGGTGCTGGCCGCATATGCCGGAGGTGGTGGGTTCAAACCCAGCCCTGGCCAAAAACTGGGAAAAAAAACCCCCAAAACTACAGATTGCCCACACCTAACCTAAACCTTTTGAATCACCTCTGAGGGTGGAGGCCTGGAAGTCTATAAAACAGGTAGTGATCTGACATGCAGCTGGAATGAGAACCACTGCTAGAGATTTAGAGATCTAGAATGTGCCTCGTGTATGTTTTTTTTTTTTTACAAGTGTATTTTGATAGTGGACCTGAAGACATTCGTACATAGCCTGAAATAAGCACACACTTTTTAGGCAAAGGTAGAATCCTGTATAATGTTATATTGAAGGTGCAATTTAAAATGAGACCTCTACCGGGTCCCTGACAATCCACATTGACTTTGCTGCATTGTTAATGAATTATGTTGAATGAGAAATTTGTTTTTTTTCTTTTCTTTCTTTCTTTTTTTTTTTTTTTTTTTTTTTTTTTTCAGTTTTTGGGTGGGGCTGGGCTTGAACCTGCCACCTCCGGCATCTGGGGCCAGCGCCCTACTCCTTTGAGCCACAGGCGCCGCCCTTGAATAAAAAGTTTTGTTGTTTTTTTTTTTTTGAGACAGCATCAAGCTGTCCCCCTGGGTAGAGTGCTGTGGCATCACAGCTCACAGCAACCTCCAACTCCTGGGTTCGAGCGAGTCTCCTGCCTCAGCCTCCCAAGTAGCTGGGACCATAGGTGCCCGCCACAACAGCCAGCTATTTTTTGGTTACAGCCGTCATTGTTGTTTGGTAGGCCCGGGCTGGATTCGAACCCGCCACCTTAGGTGTACGTGGCTGGCGCCTTAGCCACTTGAGCCATAGGCACCAAGCCAAGGAGCAGCCAACTGACCAAATTAGAAATAACTGAGGTCTGCATAGAAATGGCCACTGCTGCTCCTATGATGTCTCTTCCTGATTTGGAATCCTCACTGCTGTGGTCTTTGGAGAGAAGGCAAACCTAGCAGGAGTTTATGTGAGTCTGTGGTTTCAAAAGTAGAGGAAGTAATGGAGAAAAACCAGAGATGGTTTCCTAGGGCTCCACTGGCCCCAGACACCTGTCCTTTCAGCTGTTACATCTCTGTACTTTAAAATATGCCACACTATTGCATGCATTAAAGAGACTTTGAAGTTAACCTGGAAAGTAGGATGCAGGTGGAGAGCAGTTGTCACCCTGGCAACTCAGTTGATGTCCTTGTAAGGCAGCACCCAGCTGCCCGAAAGCAACAGATATTGTAAATGACACACCATGTTATCTGTGTACTTCTTACCACCTTCACTGCTCCCTTCTGGGGCCAAGCCAACTCCACTCCTCGTCTAGAGCCTCTAAGTGGCTTTTAATGCTCTTGCTCCTGGAGTCATTTGGCCACAATGTTGTTCATTTGAAAATATTACTAGTAGATCAAACATGCCATGTCTGCTCAAAATCTCCAGTAGCTCCCCATCTCACTGAGAGGAAGATTCCAACTCCATACATGGCCTACAAGCCAGGTCACTTAGCTTTCATTTCATTCCCCTCCCCCGTTGCTCAACATTTGCCATTCTGTTGGTCTAATCCATGTTCCCCAAACCTCCACACTCACTCCCATTAGCTGTTCCCTGCCTCAGGCCTTCCCAATACTGCCTGTTTCTCCTTCAGGTCTCAATTCTCGTGTTCCCTCAGGGAGGCCACCTCTGACGCCCTAAAGTAGGGAGTTCCTCATCTCTGTCACAACACTTAAGGCTGGGTGAAAATTTGTTTTATGCACTTCCACCAAAACAAATATGGGAGAGTAGGTACTTTCTCTCGTTCACCACTGAATCCTTGGTGCCTAGCGCTTATCTTAGTAAGGATGCTCTTGATGAACTGCAAATAATAGAAAGTGCAGTTAAACTGGCTTAAACACTAGAAAAGGCCAAGGATGGGGCTAATCCATAGGTTTAATGATGGTTTCTCCGTCACTGTTACCCTCTGTACCTTCTCAATGTGTTAGCAACATCCTCAGACTTCCCTCCCTCATGATGACAAAATGGCTGCAGCCATTCTGGGCCTCCAGTCAGCATTCCACCTACTGAACATACTTTGACTCTGGACTAATTCAGGCCACATGCCTACTCACTTCTGCCAGGCAGTACCAAGCATTGGTGGAAAAGTGACCAGTCCTAAACCAGTCACTCGAGGATCTTACTGGTTATCATAGGTTAATCAGTACCCACACCTGAGGGATGGGTTTGATGCTGGTGAGGCTGCTGTGGGGCTCAGCAGATTTGCTAAATGAGTAAGTCCATGTATATATGTATGACTGTATGTTAATAGATGTGGCTATCAATGTAAATATGGATACAGACCAAGATGTGAATAAGAATAAAGGAATGGGAGTCATGCCCTTTGGAGCACTGAAGAAATGGTAGCGGGCAGGGTCTGGGGGTGGGGACACCCTCCAAAGGCTCAACCGGCCCTTAGTAAGTAAGTGGGAAGATACTGATACAGGTCTGCTGCACAAAATATTGTCAGCTGTACCTTAGGAAGAACACCACAATGATTGGAGTGGTGTCATCATCTTTTTCCTGCCATCTGTATCTGTGGCCTTGTGTTCCCGGAGCTCTGCGCTTTGCTTTGTAGCCCTAAACACCCCTTCCTCACGCATCCCCCTCCCACCTTAGTGTTGCATCTGCAGTTTTTTGCACACAAGCAAAGCAGCAGGCATCTGGATGTGCCCTTCGTGGGTGAGGTGGTGCCAGGGTTTTCCCAGTTAACAAGCTTCATTGAATTCTCATGACATGTCCTGCGGACCTGGGCCTGGGAAGACCCAGCAGTTCTTTTTCTCTTGCTGTGCTGCTGCGATTCTGCACTTATCAGCAACGTTATCACATTTAGCTCTGGCCTGTTAATATGCACATAAACAAGAAGAATTCGAGAAGAAACAGAATCTGACTTTCCCAGCTATGTGTAAACTATAAAAATATGCCTTTTAAAGAAAGATGTATATTGCATAGCCGAATTTTGCTGCTTTAAAAATATTCACAATAGAAAATGAAACTTTGGGGGCTGTGAAAAATGAAGTCTCTTCACATTTCTATATTCCATTTCTTTCCTAACAATTGTATGTAGAACAGGCCAAGAGCATCATGCATTTTTTTCCTCAGTATTTCTGCTGCTTCTGGCTAGAGACAGTCCTCATTCCCCACTCTACTCACCCTCCCTCCAACCTACTTGGACCAACTAGAATTAAAATAAAATGTTGAGTGGGAAATAAATGGAAAGTTCAGTACAATGAAACAAGCAGGAAAGGTTAAACCAGTTATTTCAAATGATTTGGGCAAAGGGTGAGAAGGGGACTGCCGCCTGTGGTTAGAAGTATTCTAAGGTAACCCCCAAGATTCCCACTCCCCATCTGCTCTCTTCCTTTTGAATATGAGTGGAACCTATGAACTGGATGGGACTGTAGCTTCCTTGTTGAGGTGACTGTATGAGTTGCTCATGGCTGTTGTAACAAAATACCACAGACTAGGGGGCTTAAACAGTAGAAATGTGTTGTCTTCCGGTTCTGGAGGCTAGAAGTCCAAGATTAAGGTGTTGGTAGGATTGGGTCCTTCTGAGGCCTCTCTCTTGGCCTTGTAGATGCATGTTTTCTCTCTGTGTCTTCCCATGGCCTTCCTTCTGTGTGACCTCATCTCTTCTAGGGCCCATCCTAATGGCTTCATTTTACTTTAATTACCTCTTAAAGGCCGTACCTCCCAATACAGTCAAGTTCTGAGGTAGTGGCAGTTAGGACTTCAACGTATGAATTTGGTGGAGGTGGCAGAGAGGGGATGACAAAATTCAGTCCATACCTGAATTTTGTTATATGGTGTGGTAGGAAGAAAAATGTCCATCTCATTCCTTGGAGCCTGTAAATACCTCAACTGACCTGGCGAGGAGGTCTGACTTGAAGCCAGGGAGAGCATCCTGAATTGTTTGAGTGCGCCCAGTATTATTTATCACAAGCATCTCCTAGTAGGCTGAAGAACTGGTACCTCAAAGATATGTTGATTTTTAATTCCTAAAACTTTTCAATATTACTTTATAGGGCAAAAGAGTGAATATTATCTTATATGACACCAACATGAACATACCTTGACAAATCTTCACTCAAATTCCATAGTATACATTAGGGCTCACTCTTGGTGGTGTACATCCCGTGGGTTTAGACAAATGCATAGTGACATGTATTCACCATTACAGTATCACACAGAGTAGTTTTATGCTCTAAAAATCTCCTGTCCTCCACCTATATGTTCCTAACTCCCTCCATGTTCCTGGAAACTACTGATATTTCTACTGTCCCCCAGAAAAGGGAAAAAGTTTTCCTTTTCCCAGGATGTTACATAGCAGCAATCATACAGTTTGCTGTATTTTTAGATTGGCTTCTTTCACTTAACATTATGCATTTAAGCTCCCTCCATGCCTTTTCATGGCTTTATAGCTCATTCCTTTTTATTGCTGAATAATATTCCATTGTGCCACCATCTATCTGTTCACCTATGAAGGACATCGTGGTTGCTTTCAAATTTTGGTGATTATGAATGAAGCTAGTATAAACATTTATGTGCAGGTTCTTGTGTGGACGTAAGTTTTCAACTCATTAGAATAAATACCAAGGAGCAAGGGGCTGGATCTCATGGTAAGAGTCTGCCGAGTTTTGTAAAAAAGCACCAAACTGTCTTCCAAAGTGGCAGCACCATTTTGCATTCATACTAGAAATGAACGAGAGTTTCTGTTGCTCCCCATCCTTACTAGCCTGTGGTGGTGGTGTCAGTGTTTTGGATTTTGGCCATTCTAATAGGTTTTTAGTGGTATCTCGTTGTTTAATTTATAATTTCCTGATGATATATGATGTTGAGCATATTGTCATCTGCTCATTTCCATCTGTGTATTTTCTTTAGTGAGGTGTTGTGGCATATTTAAATAACAATATTTAATAAAGATCAAAACCCTGCAGGGCATGGTGGTACATGTCCGCAATCCCAGCTCTATGGGAGGCTGAGGCTGGAGGATCACATGAGCTCAGGAGGTGGGGACCAGTCTGAACAAGAGTGACACCCCATCAGTACTAAAAATAGAAAAAATAAAGTTAGCCAGGCATGGTGGTAAGCACCACATGATGCCCCTGCACTCCACTCGGGGCCATAGAATCAGATTCTGTCTCAAAAAAAAAAAAAATCAAAACCTAACAAAATTTTTTTCAGATATTTTTGAAAAAGTTATCTTGTTTTGGCTGCTACTTTCCATTACCAGTAATAAGAACAGTTTTGTAAAATCTAGAATTAAGACTAAATCTATAAAGCAAGAATGTCTTGTGTTTGTTAAGGAGATGAAGGACCTGCGTTCTGGTCTCACTTTGCCTCTAAGTGAGAAAGTCACTTTCCTTCCTGTTTCTCAGTGTCTTCTAAAGTAAAGGGAAGGCCTAAGCTGATTTCTAAGGTTCTTGCAGCTCCGGCTTTCTTTTGTGTTTGTATTTTATGTCACTAGAGTGCCCACTGTCAACATACAGCTGAACCCTTTGATTGCCTCATGATAAATTTAATATTATTATCTTGAAAATTTTTCATATTTCTTGTCTGTGATGAAATGAAGAGCTTTGAATGACGCTGACACCTAGCAACCAGCGGTCCGGAAATATCTCATAGAATGTGTTGTTTGTAGAGAATATCAGGCGGGAGTATAGACGGCAAAAATGGTAACCACGCTTCAGCGTTAATTTCATTTGGTGACTCATCCACTCTGTCATCCAAAGGTGGCATTGATCTAAATTGTGACCTTTTCTTCTATCTCATATCATTAAAATAATGCCAGTAAAAGGGCAGTGACTCACCACTGGAGCAGATTCTTCCTCAGAAAATTACCAGTGTATTGTCATGGAAAGCTCGGGCCAAGGGTCTTTATTACATTCACCTGGTGAGCAAGCAGCAGCCTTTACTCAGCTCATTAAGTGCCTCTTCTATAATATGTCCTGTGGATTCAATCTAGCCTGACTATGTCATTTTGTTGATTCTCTCGCATTCTGGCAGCACTTCAGGCTTTGAATGCACAAAGTAATTTTCCACTGAATCAGTTGTTAATCGTCACTGCCTGCATAATTTGAAAGGGTCTTCGGGGGCTTGTTTTGCACTTTGGAACAGTTTTCACATGCAGTTTGTGGATACAAGTCACTCTATGGACACGTCTTAATTGTATGTCTCCATTTGTAGAAAAAGATACTCCGAGTGACAGGGATGATGAAATTATTGTTTTCCAGTTACCAAAGGAGCACATCACAGGGAAGAAAAATCTAGGAATTTGGGTCTTACAAATAAGGCCTAGTAACTAAACATGCTTTGTTTATTATTTCAACATGCCTTGATCTTATTAAATTGTACGTCATGACAATATTTAATAAGAATAATAATTTTCACTTGTGTTTAGTTTAATCTACACTTCTCTAGCCTACCAAATTCTAGAAGGCACTAGATGTAAATGCTTATCTTCCCTTTGTAAAATGCTAACATAACATTACATGTACTTGAGAACTTGATAAATACCTCGCACAGCTGGAAGCAACCATTTCAAGAGCATCTAGTCTCACTCTTCATAGTAGAGATGAGGCCCAGAGGGCAAAAGTAGTTTGCTGAACATCACATATCAAGTCAGGAAAAATGCAGGATGACAACGCAGTTCTCCATGTCCCAGACCAGCTCTCTTGATATCTCCAGAGCCCCTTGGCACCAGAGTTCCTGGAGATAATGTTGACTGTTCAAGAGAATGTTATATGATATTGTCTGTCATCTGCTTAAGAACTGTGTAGCTTATTAAAAACAGTGCTATCACGAACGGTCCCAGTGTATAAGCTCTGGATTTAAAGGGGATAAATTAAAATATTTGAAAAATTTCCTTACATGGCCCCTCCTGGTCCCCAGTGCACACCATGCCTTTTGGTTTCTGCTTGCAAGTCAGTAAGATTGATTTACTTGGAGACATGAGAAATATAATGTCATAACGTCATGGAACGCCACACATGGACTTCTTTTATGGTATAAAGTACTAAGAAAGTCTCTACTCCCAAGTTGGCAAAAAAAAAAATCGCTAATATATAATCATTGCCACGGATTCTTCTGGTAAATAAGGAGCCGGTTATCATCTTTTGGAGGTGACATTAATTCTTGGAGTCCTGGGCGAGGCTACCAGTTAGTGTCTAGTCATCCTTTTTATAAATTCATTTTTGAACAGATACAGGTTTTCTTTTTGTCTAACACAAGAAGCCTGCCTGTGAACTAAAAGTGAGTAACTAAGTTGACTGTTTATGTTTCAGAATAGTTTTAAATGGATTTTAAGAAAACTTAGGGTACTGTAATAATGGCTGAATCACCAACTAACGCAAAGCTTCAGCAGCTATCTATATAAATAGCAGCACTTACTGGTTTCAAATACCCACCGGGAGTAGTCAATTAGGTTGAATTCCGGTAGTCTCATCCCAGCCTGCGTAATTCTTGAGTTCATTTTTCTGGGGCTGATGCTGTACAGATCAGACTTTTTTATTCATCCAGATATTAATTATTGAATATTTAGTGAGTACATGACATGTGGCAAATGCTGGGGGACAGAGAGGAATGAATGACATGGTGTTGAATGCAAATACGTCCCAGACTAGTGAGGGGAAGTGGCAAGGAAGTGGGGACACTCCTTGTGGGGAGTTGGCAAGTGGGGGCCACACAGGAGTCAATTACTCTGGGGTCATGGAAGTTTTCTACAGGTTTTAGGAGTGACGTGACCACTGCCATGGCAGAAAGCAAAGGGGTTGGCAGTGGCAGTTCGGAGAGGTCTGAGGGTTGACAGGAAGGTAGGAAAGGGCTGGGGCAGTGGCAGATAGGGGACACAGAGGGCCTTGTGAGCACTGAGCACTGTGCTTGGCTAGAAGTGAAAAGAGTTCAATGTGGCTGGAGCAAAGCTGTAGGGCTATAAAGCTGGGGATACTGGGGACAGAAGAAGCCCTGGGCTTCGGGGTAAGAGACTGGACAACAGGGAGCCAGGGAAAGAGCAGGACAGGCACAGGGTCAAACCTGTGTGATCAGAAAGCTTCCTAACCAACTGTGGGAAGAAGTGAGGGGATACTGCGATTATTTCCACTCTTTGTGGGAAACCATAGGAAAACAAGCAGCCTCCCCCAACCCCATCCAGTTAGGGATGAGAGGGATGATTTGTGGCTTATTCATGTGGCTTTTTTCACTCACAGAAGGAAATGAACCAGTTCTACATGTATCAACAAGAATAATACCTAGGGGATGAAAGCGTGTTGAAAACAAGCTATATGTCGTGTGATGCCATTTAGGTAAAGTTTAAAAACAAAATAATAGAGTGTCTTGTTTATAGATGCTTGAGTGCTGCCTAGAAAGGTACATATCCACATCAAGGGTGCATGCACTTCTGTGGGGAGGGGGCAGGGGCCCAGTGTGGCCTGTAGGTGCTCGGTACGGCTTTCTTTATACAAAGAAGAGACACCAGGAGCAAGTATGGTGAAATATTTACAGGTGTTAAATCTGGATAGCAGGAACCCAGGTGCCTGTTGTCTTTTTGTCCTTTTTGGTGAGCTTAAAATATTTTAAAATAAAAACTTACGCTTGGCGCCTGTGGGTCAAGTGGCTAAGGCACCAGCCACATACACCTAAGGTGGCGGGTTCAAATCCAGCCCAGGCCCACCAAACAACAATGACGGCTGCAACCAAAAAGTAGCTGGCTGTTGTGGCGGGCGCCTGTGGTCCCAGCTACTTGGGAGGTGGAGGCAGGAGACTTGCTTGAGCCCAGGAGTTGGAGGTTGCTGTGAGCTGTGTTGCCACAGCACTCTACCCAGGGGGACAGTTTAAGGCTCTGTCTTAAAAAAAAAAAAAATTAAATTAAAAAAAAAAAGAAAATGTATACTTTGAGCTGCAAGTAAGAGAATATCTCCTCCATGAAAAAGAGGACTAAAGGTAGGGTTTTTAATCATCCCATTAGGGGATTATTAAAGCTATGGCCTCTTGTGGGCCCCAATCCAGCCAAATCTGTCCTTCTGTTGCCTGTTTTTGTTCAAAAAAATCAAATAGGGAGAATAATCTGTGGTATGTAAAAATTATATCAAATTCCAACTTCAGTGTCCATAAAGTTTTATTGGCACACGGCCCTGTGATGTGTTCAAGTGTTGTCTCTGTCTGCTACCTCACTGCAAGGGCAGAGCCGAGACAGAGATGGACTGCAGAGCCTAAACTGTCTGCCATCTGGTCCCTTTTGCTGACCCCTGATCCCTTCTATTTAACAAAAGTGCTCAAAGGTGGGAGGCATGATAATACTGGGCCCCGGTTGCTTCTCTATATGCCATAGCTCTAAGCAGTGTGTGCCACATGACAGTGTCCAAAGGTGAAGAGGGGCTTGCCTCACTTAACTGTTACCGGTTAATGGGGAGGATATTTTTTTCCCAGAAACTTTGTAGCAGATTCCTTCTTAAATCCCACCGGTTAGAAGAGGGTCACAAGGCTACCCTGGGGCTGGGGGGAGAGCTGATCTGATTTCCTGAGTCTAGAAGAGGCTTCAGTTGGGAGGAGAAAAGGGCTAGAGGAGCAAATGCATGGGCATTAGCACCTGGCCCAAGTATAGACTCAAAAAATGAAAGAGTGTATTGGAAGGGGCAAAAGGGTTTGTGGGGAGACCAGTGAGGAGGCAAGTAGCTGGTGCCATCATCTGGGACGGAAGTGATGAAATGATGGGGGCCTGGGCCCAGGGCATTGTCTGAAGCAGACATTGTTAGATTCAATATTTTGAAGGACTGGACAGTGGTGTTGGACAAAAGAGTTCACTCGAGCAGTGCCCCGAGGTTTCTGGCTTGGATAACTAGGTGTCATTTCAGCAAGATGGGGCTGACGCAGTTTGGGTGGGGAGGCGAGAAGTCTCAATGTCCCTGCTATTTTGCCGTATTTTCAAGTAATAGAAGATGAGGAAATAAAGCAGTGACAGCGTTTTTGTTTACAAGAGCAATAGCTCTGTTATTTTCCTACTCTGAAGAAATGGAGTTATTCATGAGTAAGTGGTGCGATGTCACGTACAGGTCCCACGCTTCGCAGTTTACAAAGCGCTTTCATATCCACTATTTTATTTGCCTCTCAACTCTGGGAAATAGATGCGGCAGGATTCATCTGCTTTTTACAGATGAGAGAACTGGAACACAGAGAGGAAGGTCAAAGGCTAGATCAGAACATGTGCCCTCTTGTAGGTCAGAGCAGGGCTGTCTCTGAATAAGAACATTGTCTTTAAGGACTAATGTTTACTTATGCTTATCTTTGACATATACCCAGCTAGGAACTCACTTTGTTTTTTTCTTCTTTAATATTGCATTCAAACCTTATGTTAGTTTACATTTTAAAATGTCTTTCTTTTTTTTTTTAATATTTAACACTCCCAAACCAGACAGTAATTTGCGTTGTTCGCTTATTTTTAAACAATTGTGCGCCACTGTTTTGATTCATTTTTAAAAGCTTATTTCCACAGCACATAACAAAATTAATTAAATTGCTTTTTCAAGAAAGGCTGCTTTGTTTCCCACTGAAACGATGAGTCATGAGGTCCTACGGAGTCTCATTTATATTCCTCCCCAGCAGGTAATTTAAATGTGATTTATACAGAAAGGAAAGAAAGAAAGAAAAGGAAAATAAATGAAGAAAATGAAACTTGGCTTATCTCTTTGACAAGTTACCTTGGTCGTGGGGTTAGACGGTGTCAGACGTTCTTGTTGACAAGTGGCATCTCCAGGTCCCAGGTGGTGTCAAAGTGGTACAGCCAGGGTAGATTTTGGCCCTACCTGAAGGAACAGTTTCTGATCTGCCAGGATGCCCACTGGTGGTGCCAGTTGCCTTGGTGACGTTGAGCTCCCCGATGCATGGGTGTGATCACGTGACAGAGAAGGTGCTTGGTGGTGGTTTGGGGAGGGTCCTGAAGGAAGGTTTATTTAACAACACATGGGTCCTGGCAGAACACAGAAATAAGAAGGAACCCAGCCAGCCCGAATGGCAGGAGACTGGGGGAAAGATGGGTTAAGGCTTGGCAAGGTGATGGAGTATCCTGAGTAGAAACAATGTCCTGAATTAGATTGTCATTTTGACAGTCACTTAATTTTATAATTAGAAAGATTTTGGCAGTTGGGAACATAGAATCCAGGACACAGCCAACACATAATGAATGTTTGCTGAATGCACAGATGAGGGAAAGGAAGAATGACCGAATGAATGGATGTGTGCATGATAGAGGGGGGTGGGAGGAAAAGCAATGGGGGGATTTGGGATGCCTTTCCGAGGGTGGGCAGGGGGACTTTGGACCCAGGAGGACTCTAAGCCTGTGGCCGTGGATGGAGCACTGTGGCTTTGTATCAACCTGTGTTGAGTTATGTCTGAGCATTTCGCACCTGGGCTTCTGGCAGCAGTGGGTGTCAGCTGACTGTTCAAGTAGCCTTTGCGTTTTGTTTTGTTTGTTCCAAGGGAGGCATATGTCATGGAAAAGCAGTCGCATTACAGGGAGTATATAGTATCACGGGTTCTGAGGGATGCTTTTGGCTAATGCCCATAATCACTTTGTGCCTTAATGTCCTCATGGGCGAGTGGAGACAATATCCACTGTTGCACATGGATTTGGAGAAATGTCAGCCAGATGACACCTGCGAGTTGCTTTGTATGCTGCAGGGGGGGATTCAAGGTGTTCTGATTCAGATTATTACTCCTATTTGCTGATGAATGGTGTTTATTTTAAAATTGATTCTGGAAAAGTACCCAAACAAAATGAAAATCCATTGCTGTTGCTAGCGGGTCCACTTTGTGAGATCACAGATTTCACTCCAAGGCTACATTTCACAGAAAAGAACTGCAGTTTAAAAATATGAAACTCTGATGGAAACACCGTCGAGTCGGCACCCATTTCATTACCCTTCCAGCCACAGCCCAATTACCTCCTGAGCTGCTTGCGACATTTCTTAACTGTAGGCCTGGGAACAGCCAGACAGCCAAGTCAGATCACTTTACTAACCAGCACTCTGATGGGACAGCAGAAACCTTTCTCTTATAATTTCCATTGGTCACTCTTGAAGCAACCCCTTCCCCCCAAAAAACCTGAGTTCCAGAAGGCCTGAAGCTGGTCATCACCTAGGGAATTTGAGAAGTCAACCTCAGTGCCACCCCAAGTCGAGTTGGGATACACACCTGCTACTGCACAGCAGGGGTTAACTACAAAAGTCTCTGGAAGACCGTCTCATCTTTGTAAGTCTCATATCCTTTCCTACCAAGTACCTGCAAAGGGTAAATAAAAGAATGAGTCATAATGTAATAACTACTATTCCTTCATTATTCCTTAATCTTTTATTCATCTCCTTTATGAATTAGGGGCATATGCTAAAAAAGACAATATTATTATTCTTTCTGCCTTCATAATAAACAACAGTAATTATGTGCTGGAATGCATCCCCCTTCTCTACAGGGAATGACTATTTGCTTCAGGACTGAACAAAATGAAAAATTATGACATCACCAAATTCACTTTTGAATTTAATATGAAGCGCTTATCATGAAAATATGGCTTTTCCCAATGGGGAAAAATGTGACTAACAGCAAATGAATCAGAAATATGAAAGTGTCACACTGTCATTTACCTGAGCAGTTTGTTTTGGTTCTGTCAAGGGAGCCTTGGAGGCAATTGGCAATTGGGAAAACAAACAAGACCAACACTCAAAAACAAAACCAAACAAAAACCAGTGGCCTCCCAGTTCTTATTAGATGGCCATATGTTCACTGATTTCTTGAGCATGAAACCAGTGAAGCTGCAAAAGAGATCATAGTATCTTAGAGCTTGATGATCTAGAAGTTTCTTAACTGTTTCCTTTTTCCTTTTAAACAGAACCTATTTTCCTAACAAAACTTAATGTGGAGGGTTGTTACAAGAGAGTGCTGTGAGCTTAATTACCCTGGCTGAGGTGCATGCTCACGTGCCTATCTGTGCGTGTGGGCACACGTGTGAGCTAGAGGTCGAGGTATACTTGCTCACATCCACCAAGCCCACCTGCAAGCCCCAAGCACCTTCCTGGGATGCCCATGGCCTTAAAGAACTTGGAAGAAAGACCAGTCCATTTCAAACTCCTCTGGTGCGGGAGGGTGTGGAGTCTCCGACCTGAGCTGGACTGGGACAGGCCTGAGATCATTGGCCAAGCCAGAACTACAGCCGAGCTGGACCTTCCAGGCCAGGACCACACACACCAAGTGGGGCTCCTGAGTTGAACTGTGGCTATCTTCTCACATTCACCTTTTCTCTTGGCCCTTTCACCAGGGGAAAATTTTCCTGGCCATTGAAGAGTATTGCTATCATCAGCCAGCTTAACATTGCGGTTGTTAAAAACCTCCCTGCTCTGCCGTTAACGCAGACCCGGTCAGATTGAGTCTTAGGCATGAATAATCTATGGTCTTTTTGTCTTTGATTAATTTAGTGACATTTATTCCAGAAAGGAAGCTTAGAAGCTTGAAACATCCCTCCTCATTAATAATAAATTTTCCATTTTTGTAATATAAACATAATTCAAGACCTGATTAAAACGTCCCAGATTTTTTCAATAAGGAGAAAGCATTCATAACTCCACTTTGCCATATGTTCTTGTCCCAAAGGCTTGTCATGATTAAATTGCTCACAACTGTTTGGAATTCAGAAGCTTTGGAGAGCAGGGCAGTCCTATTTCAGGGCCTGTACACATGGTGCTATCTGCCCTGTTTGTGTGGGTGATGCCAAAGGAGCCAACTTACATCCTGGGTCATGCGCTATTTTTAGGATGTTTCTGAGACATTATTAATTGAATTTGGTCAATCTCTACTTCAACTCAAGTGCTTGGCCTGCCATAATTTAATTGATGAAATCTGAGACAGAACTAAAGTCTATCAAAATAAAGCTCAGGTTAAATTTGTGGATCAGTCTACCGTCTTGAAAGCAAACCACAGGATTAATAGCAGACCACCCAGAGCCACTATATATTTTCTAGGCAACGGTCCCTCCGCAGTTCTGGATCCATTGTAAAGGATGGTGCCAGGGCCTGGCCAGGAGTGTAGCTGATCCACCCCACGCCATCCACGTGCCCTGCTCCTCCCAGGCCGGCCTTGCAGGGTCGTAATGGGACATGACCCACGCATATTAGCTGGCTTGGCTCTAGGCAGCAGCGCTCTTCAGCTCTTCACTGCAGTTCCACAAGTCACGCTGAGTGTCTCTTATTTACTAGGTTCTCTATGTGGCAACAGGGACCTGATGGTGGACAAGTCAGGGCACTGTACGAGTCTCATAAGGGGTGGAAAGACAGAGACATCAGTCAGCAGGCCACTAGCACTTGGAAAGCACACCCAAGGAGAGATAGACGTGGCACTCTGGAGGCATGAGCAGCGAGAAGCAAGACGCTAACCCAGGCCTGAAGGTCAAGACCAGCAAAATCAGGGCTTAGGGGAAGTTTCTGGGAGGCAGTCAGGCCTGAGTTGAATCTTTTTTTTTTTTTTTCTGAGACGGAGCCTCAAGCTGTACCCCTGGGTAGAGTGCCATGGCATCACAGCTCATAGCAACCTCCAACTCCTGGGCTCAAGCGAGTCTCCTGCCTCCGCCTCCCAAGTAGCTGGGACCACAGGCGCCCGCCACAACGCCCGGCCATTTTTTGGTTGCAGC
>CAUYQV010123792.1:0-66154 GCA_963574575.1 Galagoides demidoff | reverse complement strand
AGACGGAGTCTCAAGCTATACCCCTGGGTAGAGTGCCATGGCATCACAGCTCATAGCAACCTCCAATTCCTGGGCTCCAGTGAGTCTCCTGCCTCCGCCTCCCAAGTAGCTGGGGCCACAGGCTCCCGCCACAACACCCGGCCATTTTTTTTGGTTGCAGCCATCATTGTTGTTTGGCAGGCCCGGGCTGGGGACTCGAACCCGCCACCTTAGGTGTATGTGGCTGGCACCCTAGCCAATTGAGCCACAGGCACCGAGCCTGTTTTTTTTTTTTTATAGGAAAAAAAAAATCTCATTATTTTTTAATCTCATTTTTTTTTTTAGGGTAAGGACAATAATGATCTTTGTTTTCTATAACTCTTTAAGAAGATAGTCATTCTAAGCTTATGAGCTATATAAAAATAGGTTGTAGACTGGATTCAATCCTTAACTAGCCAAACTCTGACCTAGAGGATAGACTTACTAAACAAATACATTAAAACAGGTATTTAAAATACATTCCATATGTTGAAAAATTTAGAGGACAATATGATAGATGTGGGAAATTTGAAAGAATACAAGTGGTAGAGTGCTAACAAATCAGCTTGATGGATTAAAAAAAATCGACTTGCATCATTTGCTGATTTCCTTGGTGAACCTACTTCTACCATGGCAAATTTTAACTTACCATCATGACACTGCTCAACCTACAATCAGGAAGTGATGTGCACAGTCAGAGCTTGGAAGCTGACTCTAACACATGACTGGTGTAAACCATTTCTGAATGCATGACTTAGAACAATCAAATGTAGCTAACATCTTTAAGGCTACTGTTGGTCCTCTCCACTCCTATGAGCATCCAGCGAGAGGGAAAATATTTGCCTTTTCCTATTTTATTATTGGACTCCCAAATAGCCTTTTTCTTTTTCCCAACCTTCATGCTCTAGAAACATAGCTACATTTTCGTTAGGTAAAATAAATGCATAAACATGCACATTCCCAAAAATGCAAAAAGAGAAGTGTATTGGAATAAAGGCAAAGCAACCAGTGGGAACATGTTCTGATCTATCCAGAAAACTTCCTGGAAAATGTGTTTAATTGGGCATTGAATAGATGGGATGTGGCCATGTACACACAAAAACAGACATAGTCCACATATATGGATGGTTTGTGCAAAAGTGAGAGTCCAAAAAATAAAAGCTGAGGAAGATGTGTCTCAGTGGTTAGATATGCAATATGTGGTCAGATATTTACTTTCCAGAGTTTCCAAGAAAAGCCTTAACTTTAGATTCTGTTTCCACAAAAACAACACAAAGCAAGGTGGAAAAAATTCCTTCCACACCCTCTGAAATTGCTGCAAGAAAACTCTAGAGAAATTAGGTGGTGAATCATCCAGAAAATAAGCAGTTTATATCTCAGACTTTAAACAGCCCTTTGAAATTCTGGTCTAATATACTGGGTGTCCATAAAGTTTGCAGTTTTAAGTTTCACACTATGTTAAGTTGCACACAAACCTAATAGATACCGTGTATTTTCAAATTGGTATTCATATACCATATTTAAGAATAATCGAAGCTTCTTGTCCATAATGGCCAGGGTTCCCCTACCTTTTCTAAACACTTCCCTGCCTACTGATAGTACAGCCCACAGTTCTGTGACCTCTGTTTGTCAGCTCAAATCAAAGCAAAGAATGGAGCAGCTTTATTGGTCAGAAGTGGCTATGTTACCTTGCTCAGTGAAGAAGAGGGAGAACTGTTTATTGCCGATCAGGGGACATACTGATGATTAAAAGAGAACTCAGAATTGCTGATTCCCCAAATCTGAGATTTTCCAAGTGGGAATATGCAGGATAAAGGGACTTTAATATAATGTGTGAGTTCCCTGCAAACTCTCCTATTCTTGCAGGGTTTTTTCATTTGTTCATTTGTTTTTGGCCAGGGCTGGGTTTGAACCCGCCACCTCCCATGTATGGGCCCGGCACCCTACTCCTTTGAGCCACAGGAGCTGCCCCAAACTTTCCCATTTTTATCGTTGATAAAGAAAAAGCACATCCTTTTATAAAATGCAAAGGACATTCTAGCACAGGTGTGTCCTGCTGTGATTCAGTCAGACTTACTGATTTCCTAGCATAGTTCTGCTTTCCAAAGTCAGTCTTATTATCCCTGTAGGAATACCTATGTGTGTCATACTGGGTGTCAACATGCTAAATTCAATATCCAAGGTCAATACCCTAATCCAGAGCATCACTACTTGTGGAGTTGTGTATAAAGTCAGGGCCTAAGGGAATGTGGCATTGGTATGTGTTCCCAGGCAATCCTGTTTTCTTCTGCATTTGGCCTACAGAAAACACTGTCCTATTCTTTCTGGCTACAGAGGATCCCACTCTCCACAGCTGCTTGATGCAATATTTCCAAGTGTGAAGTATGCTGCCTTCAGGATCTGAAGAGGTCTACCTGGCTTTGCTAATATTTACTTCTTCATGGTGGAAGATGAAAGATAAAATATTTATTTTTCACTCTAGAGGAAATATTCCAGCTGTCTTGGTCACCATATTCCTAAATATTCTACTGACGTGTCAGGCCCAAGAATGTTTATAGATTTTTATCTCCCACCTCTGGAGTGCATATGTCTTGCTAAAGTCTCCAGCCTACTAGCCATTTCTTGCTCAGCCAGATCAGTAGGGTCAGCCCACTATTAATGTAGTGGGTCAGTGAGACATTCCATGGAATGTCCAGTGAGTCCAGATCTGCTTTGACCATATTGTGTCAAAGAGAGTTAATGTAATCCAGTGTCAAAAGTGTAAATATATATTGTTGCTATTCCACATAAAGGAACTTTTTCTGATATTTTTAGGTCAGAATAGAAAACATGTTTGCCAAATCAACAGCCACATAATACCACAAAGTTAAGGTTTTATTAGTCTGCTCCAGTGAAGATAACCCATTTGGTACAATAGCTGTCATGGGGGATACTACTGATTGTGTTTCTAAGAGTCTACTCTTATCTTCCCAGGTCCATCTTGTTTCTTCAAGGCCCAGACTGATGGAAGAATGATAGGGAATATTATCATTTAAATTATTAGCTGTGGGTGGCGCCTGTGGCTCAAAGGTGTAGGGCACCGGCCCATATACTGGAGGTGGCAGGTTCAAACCCAGCCCCGGCCAAAAACTGCAAAAAAAAAATTATTAGCTGTGGCACAATTTCTGATATCTCTTTTAGGCAGTGTTATTTTAAACTTACTATTGGGCTCAGTGGGAGGCAGTTTTAGGAATTTCTACTTCTTCTGCCCCACCACAAACACCCTTAACCTAGTGGTTAAGGACCCAGTATGGATGTTGTGCCAGCTATTGGTACTGCAGCACCTTTGACTGGGCACATAACCATCAAGTGATCTACAGGACTCCACTAATTACCTATTCTTCATATGTGTCCACTGTAATGAATGAAGGGCATAGGGACACTTAAAGACCCCAATTATTAATGTCAAGTGGAACCTAATAGTCCTTGAAATATCTGGTTTCTACATTATACAATTGTCCATATGTTTCTTCAGACAAGAACTGGGGTAATTCTTACCATGAATACTTGCTAGAGTGATTCAGTCAATTATGGACCTGAGAACTGTCTAAGTCCAGAAACTGGATAAAATATGTTGACTTTTTATTTATTGCCACCATTATTAGCCATCCCATGTTTCTTCTGATGGTATAAAATGAGAATGTCTCTTTTTGTCTACTTTTTTAAACCTTGAGAGGTCATTCTCTGTTAATTCAGGGGGTCTCAAACTAGCTCGCTTTGGAATCACTTGGAAAACTTGTTCCACCAGAGATTGCTGGTTCCCATCCCCAGAGTTTCTGAGTCAGTGGATCTGAGGAGGGTCCCGAGAATTTGCATTTCTAAAAAGTTCAAAGGTGAAACTGATGCTCCTGCTCCAGGGACCACTGTAATCATCTCATGACTATAGGGCAGGCCCCCTTGGCTCACCAGGTAAATGGATCCACCTGGCTTCAGGTAGCTACACCTGGCCTTTTGTTACTTTGGGGTCTTATTGTCACCACTGTTATCACTATTTGAGGGCCTTTCATCATTGCTGAACATTTTAGTGTTGCTGGAGCCCTTCGCACCTGTGTATTCCTTGTGCCCTTGGTTAACAGTCTATCCTATGGCCTTTCTGTGGCACATACTCCTTAGGTGGGTTTGGGAGCCTCACATAATATACATATAACATATCCAGTCTAGCACGTCCACTTTCCTGAGCCTGTTAATCCATTCTTCTTCCTCCTGCCAAGGAAATTCTGGCATTTCAACTCCACTTAGTATGGGTCATTGCTATTTCCATGCTTCTAGGAGCCATCCTAGCAGAAAGGTGACACTAGCTCCTGGGGACCTTGCCAAAGTGTAAATCCTATATCTCTGGAGAGTGCTCCCAAATTACTAGTCTCCTTTATCCACTCTTATGTTCCAACTCCTCTTGGTCAAGCATCCTCAAAATCCAGTCCCGCAGGTACTTCCCTGGCATCTGCCAGTATATATTGGATAGGACTTGTAGCTTCTTTGGAGTAGAGTGCCTTTTTCCCCTTATCTGGCCCAGCATGTCCTGGGCTAATTATCACTTAATCCTGCTTCTAAGCTTACTAGCCAGGAGGAGTGTTTGGAGAGATTCTAAGGGTAGCACTTGCTATCTTGAGGGAGAGAGTGTGCTGCTTTCAAGTGAGAGGGAAGTGCTAAGTCTAAATAGGGAGGGTAGGCCACATCTGCAGGCTCAGAGAATTCAGAAGAGTTAGGGTTGACACTAGCCTTGATTTGCCCAGGACTGCCTTGGTTTTAAGCATAGAAAACCCCCCAGCCAGACATAGGAAAATCAAGAAAATTGATCACACTGGGATTCTAGGGATTTGAAATTTTCCCAAATGTTCCTATCCTAAATGTCAGGGTGCCATTTTTCCTCAGTCAGATTGGGACAGCAGGTCTGCATGGTTAGGTATTTAATTGTCTTAGGATATCAGCACTATATTTAGTCCTGGGCTTACACTCCAGTTCTTTTCTTCCTTCCTGATGGAGGATATAGTAAGCCTCTATGAAACAACCAGGGAAATCCTCTGACTTTCATATTTGCCTCTCACTTGCTAATTAATTGCCTATAGCTTTTATTATCTTTAGGATATTAATGGCCCTCAGCAAAACTCTTGTAATCCCGTTATCTTTATAGTTACTATTTCCTCCTCAGTTTTCAAATGCCAGGTAAATCTCACCTGCTAGTACATTCTCTTCTGTGGCTATATCATTCCATTTCACCACTCACTGAGCCAGGAGATGCCCATGTTCTATTCATCATCAGTTACCTGTCAGGTGACTGATGATTCAGCTTCAAAATCCCATCTTATTAGCTGCTGTGTAGGATTATTCATGAACAAACATTGCAGCTTGGGTTCTAAGGAAGCAGATGTGGAGGTGGAGTTAGCATGCAGGATATTTTCCTACAAATGAACACATGTTGAAAGGAGGGTCAGAAAAAAAGACTGGCCTGAGAGGCAGAAGAACTGCGATGCAGAGCCTTGACCCACACCACAGTAAGTTCTGGGTCATGGATGGCCCATCCAAGTTGTCCCCCATCAGAGTGAAATGGCTGGGCTTTATATCCCTGCTTCCCTATGTCAGGGGATGGGAGCTTCCCTGGGAAGGGCATGTCCTTGGGTAAGCAGCACCACTCGAGCAGGGGCAACCCTGGAAGCTAAAAGCTGGGGTAGGATGTCTTTCTATGAGCAGTCTGTTTCCATGTCTACCATACCAGAAGAGAAACTGGAGTTACTTTCATTCTGATAGGTTGCTCTTAATTTGCTTATAGGCCCAAAAGGTTCTGTGAATGATAAAATGACATTTAAGTTATTAACATGTTTTCTCCCTATATTCTTTTCATTTTCCCATTCAAGAAGGGTATTAATTTTTTGTGTTTCCTTGTCTTGGGGGATGTTTGTTCTCTTCCTTTCAGGATTTTTCCCTAGAAGCTTAAAGCTATTGTTCTGAAAATAGAGTTTGAAGAGAAAGAAATTTCTTTCAAACTAAAAAAAAAAAAAATGTGCAAGGATAGACAGTCGCACAAGACAGAGAAGCATGCTGTATAGCAGAGCATCAGAGGGAGAGGTTACCTGTGTCCTAAGCCTGGCTAAGAAGCTGCTCAGTGAGGAGACATGTCAGCATACATAGCAAGTGTCTGAGCAATGATTTCTAATCACTAGCCACTACCACCACCTTGGTGTTGTGTAGGACCTCAGGACTCTTAACATGGTCCTGAAATAGAAAAGGTAAGCATTAATGTACATAGTTACCATTCAATAAAAAAAATTTTAAAAAAAAGAAAAGGTAAGCAGAAGAATGGTAGAATAAGTACAGACTGATTCAAACCTGTTTGATTCCATCATTTTGGTTCCTCCATCGCTTCCACTTCTCCTCCCTTAATTGGTAGGTCCTCTGGGCCTCCCATTCTTCTATGCCCACCTTCCGTCTTCAGGCCATCTGAATCACATATGGCCAGATGATGTTGAGTCTATTAAGCATTTTATGTGAAACTTCCCTCCAGCTCACCTCTTGTTATCCTCAGAGCATAAGCAGGCCACTTAATTTTTCTTGGATCAATCTAACCTCACTTCTAGTACCATAAGAGTTTTATTTATAACAGCACCTCAGAAACAAATTTTCCCCCTCCCCATTCTTGGGTTTATCCTCATTTTTTTCCTTTCAGATTTTCCTTTCCCTTGCATCACTCACCTCATGTTTTCCCCCCCTTATTTTCAATTTTCACATTTATGAGATTCACATTTCTAATTGTAGGACACTGGATTATAATATTTGTCATAAGAAACCTCAAAATGCTATATTCAAAATGAGCTCTTAGAGTGAATAGAACATGCTAATTTTGATTTGAGAATTCTGACCAGTATTAAAACAGATCCTTTTGCAGTCATATCAAGCAGATATTAAAGATAGAAGAAGGGAAAGTACATGTTTCAAAACTTTATTAGATTTTCTCACTTATAGTTCTCATTTAGGTGTTTGTCACAGTTCAAAGATAATTCCCTTTCATAAAAATTTGGTTTATCAGGCCATGTCTCAGATATGTTGAGTAATGGTGGAGCTTTTACTACAGGGACATGTGTTTTCTTACTTCTTCCTGTGGTCATTCAATGCATGGCATTTATATAAGGCTTCTTCATAGTTATCCCCCTTTCTCCATTCTTGCAGCTCTCATGTACTTTATATCCTCAGCACTCTGGACTTTTTGTGATATTCATTAATTCATTCATTCGTCTATTCAATCCACAGACAGAGTGCTTGTGAAGTTCTATGTGCTGAACAAAACTGTGCCTCATGGGCACAGTAGAGCAGAGAGACAATAAACAGTTTAATTTTTAAAAATTGTGTGTTATAGAGTAATACCTTTGAATGGAAAACTAAGAAGGGAAGGGGTTTAGAAAAATGTCAGGGGAAGAGAATTTATAATTTTAGATAGGAGGTTCTAGGAACGCTTCACTGAGAAGATGATATTTAAGTAGAAACCTGAAAGGGGGTTCAAAGGACTACACATTTTGGGGGGAAATTATCTAAAAAGAGAGACAGCAAGTGCAAAGGTCTTATGGAAGGACCTGTGGCATTCATGGGGGAATAGTAATGAGGGAGGGTAAAAATAGAAGATGAGATATGAGAAGGAATGGGAGCTGGGAGCTGGATCAAATACTGCTTTGTGGGACAGTGTATGAATTTGGGCTTCTCCTGGAGTGAGTTAGGAGTCATTATAGGGTTCTCCACAGAGAAGTGACATAATCTGCTTTTGCTTTAGCAGGATCACTCTGGCTGCCATGTTGCAACTGACCAAAGCAAAGCAAAACCAGCAGCAGGGAATTCAGTTAAGAGATGAGGTTGATCACTTAGCTACTAGATGTGGTAGCTTAGATCACAGTGGGCAGGAAAAGTGATGAGTTCATTAACAGTCCATGCTGTAGTCCTTTCTGTCTTCTCTAAGGTTGAACCTGTCTTTCTAAAAAGCCACTCTTCTCATGTCACTCCCTTACTCAAGAACCCCAGAATAACTCCTGAATGGCTAAGTAATTTTCTGTTCCTCTTTCTAGTATTCTAATCTTTTGCAGCTAGGAATTCTTCCTATCTCCATTATCCCCTCCCTATTCTAAGCATGAGCTCTCTATACCAGTCAGCTTATTTATTCTCCCTATTGCCATTCACATGACATGTTATTCTATCCTCTGCAAGGAATGCTCACACTCTCTCCTTTTGCCTAGATATGTCCATCCTAAAAGCCTATTTCAAGTTGACACATTCTCCATCTCTTCTGTAATGTCAAATGTCCACGTAAGCACCTCCGTTCTCTGGATTGCCCCTAAACCTACATATCACCTTCTGATAGTTGTGTTATACTATTTTCCTATTTTTTTCTTTTTCTGGTAATAATAACCCTCACTATGTTGTACAGGCTGGTTTTAAAACCCTTGACTAAAGGTCAAAATTAAGGAGAAACTGCTATAAGCAGCAAGATGAATCCATCATATAACCTATAAAGGAAAGCCCATCAGGCTAACTGAAGACTTCTTAGTGAAAACCTTACAAGGCAGAAGATTAGGGCCCCATCTTCAATTGACTTAAACTGAACAACTGCCAACTTAGAATTTTGTATCCTGCGAAAGTAAGTTTTAAAGTGGACAGAAAAATTAAATCCTTTTACGATCAGAATTGCCCTGCACAAAATACTCAGAACAGTATTTCTATACTGTTTAGAAATACTATACCCAAATCAGCACAACAGATACCCACTACTGTAAATAAAACTAAAAAATAACCAAAATCACAAGTTGTATAAAATAGAACAAGAGGTAAAACAAAGCAATAGGGACTATCTGTCAGAATGAACAGACCAATATCCCACTTAGCAATGCTATCAGTCAAGATAAACATACTGAATGCTCCTCTCAAAAGTCATAGGCTGGCTGGATTGAAAAACATAACTCAAGTATCTTCTATCTCCAGGAAACACATCTAAATCACAAAGATGCACACAAACTCAATGTCAAAGGATAGAAAAAAATCTTCCAGGCAAATGGTAATCAAAAGAGAGCTGGTATAGCCATTCTGATATCAGATAAAACTAACTTTAAGCTAACAAAGGCAAAGAAAGACAAAGTCATTATAAAAAGGTAAAGGGAGCTATCCAAAAAGAAGATGTAACAATCCTAAACATACATGCACCCAATATAAGAGCTCCCAGATACATAAAAAAACAATTCTTACTAGAGCTAAACAAAGAAATAAATAGTATCACTGTAATTGCTAGAGATCCCAATAGCCCACTGTCAGAGCTTGATAAATAAGCAGAAAATAAAGAAATAAGGTACTTAAAGAAGACTAAATCAAAAGGATATAATAGACATTTATAGAACATTTGACCCAAGTATTATATTATACACATTCTTTTCAGCAGCACATGGTAACATTCTCAAAGACAGATCTTCTTAGCCCACAAGGCAGGTCTCAACAAATTAAAAAAAGAAGAATTTAAATAATACCATGAATCTTCTCAGATCACAGGAGAATAAAACCTGAAATAAATTGCAAGTGAAATACTTGAGCCTACACAAAGTCATAGAAATTAAACAATCTGCTACTGAACAGTTATTGATTGGATCAAGAATGAAATTGAGGTGGAATAGAAAAAGTATTTGAGCTGAACAACAAAGGGAACACAGGTTATCAAAATTGTGAGGAGAGAGTAAAAGCATTCCTCAGAGGAAAATTCATAGCCTCAAATCCCTACATCAAAAATTGAAACTTAATGTCACATCTTCTTAAGGAACTATAAAAGGAAGAACAAACCAAACTTAAAGTCAGAAGAAGAAAAGAAAAAATGAAGATCAAAGCAGAACTAAATAAATTTCAGAATAAAAAATACAGTTAATGAAACAAAAAGTTGGTTCTTGGAAAAGATAATCAAAATTTACAGATCTTTTGCTAGATTAATCAGAAACAGAAGAGAAAGAAACCAAATAAGGTCAATCGGAAATTAAAAAGGTGGCAATGCCTGTAGCTCAGGGGGTAGGGCACTGGCCACATACACGGAGGCTGGAGGGTTCAAACCCAGCCTGGGCCAGCTAAAACAAACAATGACAACTGCAACAACAACAACAACAAAAAAAAAAAACAGCCAGGCATTGTGGCAGAGCCTATAGTCCCAGCTACTTGGGAGGCTAAGGCAAGAGACTTGCTTAAGCCCAAGAGTTTGAGGTTGCTGTGAGCTGTGACACCATAGTACTTCTACCCAGGGTGACAGCTTGAGACTCTGTCTTAAAAAAAAAAAAAAGAAAAGAAAAGAAAAAGAAATTTAAAATGTAACATTACAACTAATTCCACAGAAATACAAAAGATTATTTATGAATGCTACATAAATCTCTATGTGCATAAACTAGAGAATGTAAAGCAAATGGATAAGTTCATTCTCCCATGATGTAATCAGATAAAGGAATAGAAATCCTAAACAGACTATTAATGATCAGGGAGATTGAATCAGTAATAATTTAAAAAAAAAAATTACCCCAAACAACAACAACAACAACAAAACCACCTGGACTACATAGAGTCACAGCTGAATTCTATCAGACATACAAAGAAGACCCAGCACTTATAATACATAAATTATTCCATAATATTGAGAAAGAAAGAATCCTCCCCAACTCATTCTACAAAGCCAGGATCACCTTGATACCAAAGGCAGGAAAGGACACAACAAAAAAAGAAAATGACAGACCAATATTGCTTGTGAATATACATGAGAAAATAATAAAATACTAGCAAACTGAATTCAACAGCACATCAAAATAATCCACTAGGATCAAGTGGACTTTATCCTAGGGATGCAAGGATGATTCAGCACACATAAATCAATAAATGTGATTCACTACATAAACAAAAGCAAAAACAAAGATCATATGACCATTTCACTGGATTCAGAAAAAGCATTTGACAAAATCCAGCACTGTTTCATTACCAAAACCCTCAGAAAATTAGGCATAGAAGGAACATATCTCAGAATTGTAAAAGCCATATGTGATAATCCCATAGCAAACATTATACTGAATGGGGAAAAGTTGAAAGCATTTTCCATAAGAGCTAGAATAAGACAAGGATGCCTGTTAAACATAATGCTGGAAGTCCTAGCCAGGGCAATCAGATAAAGAGAAGGGTATCCAAAATGGGAAAGAGGAGAGCAAACTATCACTCTTCACTGGTGATATGATCTTGAATCTAGAAAAAACAATAGATTCCATGAAGAGTCTCCTGGAGTTGATAAATACATTCAGCCAAGTCTTGGGATATAAAATCAATGCACATTAACCAGTAGTTTTTCTACATGAATAATAGTCAAGCTTAGAGTCAAATCAAAGGCATGATACCCTTCAGAATAGCTGCAAAGAAAATAAAATACCTAGATATATACTTAATCAAGGAAGTGAAGGATCTCTACAAGGACAACTATAAAACTCTGAGGAAAGAAATTTCAGAGGATACAAAGAAATAGGAAAACATATGATGCTCATGGATAGACAGACTGACCACTGTTAAAATATCATACTACCTAAAGTGATTTACAAATTCAACACAATCCCCATCAAGTTACCAAAGTTATACTTCACAAATCTAGAAAAATATAATTCAATGCTTTGTTTGAAACCAGAAAAGGGCCTCACTAGCCAAAGCAAACTTAAGCAAAAAGAACCAAACCAGAGGCATCGCAGTACTAGACTTGAACTATACTACAAGACTCTAGTAACAAAAACAGCATATTATTGGTACAAAAATAAAGATATAGACCCATGGAACAGAATAGAGAATGCAGATATAAAAATATCTACCTATAACAAACTGATCTTTGACAAAGCTGACGACATACACTGAGGAAAAGAAGCCCTATTCATTATACGGTGCTGGGAAAATTGGATAGCCACATGCAGAAGAATGAAACGGGAACGTAAAACAATGGAGAGCAACTGAGGGGGTGCAGGAAATAAACCAACCTAACTGGTACTACCTGTATGAACACTATTCTGGTGACAGGCACACCTAGAGCCAGGACTCAAGCATTACAAACAAGATCCGTGTAACCTAAAACATGTAACCCTTTAATGTTTTGGGAAAAAATTAAAGTCCTGGCCCCAAGCAATCATCCTGGTTCCCAGGCATGAACCACCACACTTGGCCTATTTTCTAATTTTATTGTTTGGTGTTTCCATGAGTTTATAAGCTCCACAAAGTCAGGGACTGGACACAATTAAGTTTTGCATCTTTTATCCCCCACCCCATCAGCACAGATGAAGCGTATAATTTGTGTTTGGCAAATATCTGTTGGACTGAACAAAACCTACCATATTCTCTTCAAAACTAAGTTAGCTTTCTCTCAATGATCTGGCAAACTGTCATGAACGTGTTAAAGACACATGGAAAACATGATAATGGTAATCACACCTACAACTCCCCTCACCCATACTCGTAACTACCATCCTGAGTATTTTCTAGAATGGTGACACTTGATGCCTACTTCCTAGGGCGGTAATGAGGATATCTCTTTGAGCTCATGCCATACTTCTCTCCTCTAGCACACTGTATGACACTCTTTTAGGTGCCAAAAGGCTGGCTGCCTTCCCTCATTCCGGCCCATTCCTCCTGCCTCCTCCCCACTCAGCCTATCCCTTCCCTGCCTTGGGTGGATTATTTGTAGGCATCACTTCCAAAGATGAACCTTATCAAAACCAGCTGAGCTGCATATTTATATAGGCTCCATGTTTTCCTTACCAGCTATGGACATTTTTGCAAACTGTACATTACCACCTAATTTTTCTGATGGCATTCCTGGTTCCTTAATAAAGATGAATTAAGGGAGAGGAGAGAGGGAAGGCTGGGAGGTGGGAGGTTATTTGGTGGGACTTCACCTAATGTGAATAATGCAGGGGTATATTTCTACTCTATTAAGAGTATGAATGTTTTACCACAACAGATAAGTAAGAGAGGTGATGGTTATGTCAACAAGTTTTATGTAAGCTTTCCACATTGTATATCAAATCAGTACACTGTACCCCATAAATGCATTAATGTACATAGTTATGATTTAATTTAAAAAGATGGATTAAGGATATCAGTTCAATACCTTATCCATTTTAAAGTCATTTATCTCATGTCCTTGATTTACTAGCAGGCTTAAAAGAAAATGTGTGCCTCCAAATGTTTCTTCTGCTTTCTAGTTCCCCTCTTGTCTGTATCAAAGTACAAGGTACCACTTCATGTGGGCTGCTCATTTCAACCCTCTTCACCAGCTTTAATAGTTATGGGTTTTGCTCGGTCCCCACTGGGCTACTTCTAATACATTGCCCCCTCACTCATAATTTTTTTGCATTTTATCATTTGAAGTTTACAGTTCTTTATGAGCTCAAATAGTGAAAATGCAATATTTTGAGTTTCACTTGGAGCATCCTTGAAAGCAGCTTCCTTGTTTTTTTCCAATGGCATTCCTGGCTCCTTGCCACTCCATTCTGCCAGTCCCCACAGCTGAAGCCTCAACTTTCACCCATAGGAAGGCTCTGGGCTCCATCTCAGGTCTTAGAGGAAGAATGTGTGGAGTCAGTATCATAGGTATTGAGGGTATCCTCAGCCAGTCCATGCCTTACATGTGAACTCTAACTGGCCTCTTGTTTGGCCCGAAAGCCTGACCTGTTAACTTATCCAGACTCTCAAATCATCCAAGGCCCCCCTTCCCCTTGCTGCTCTTTCCTCTGAACCATAGCCAAGGGTCTGGGGGCTGCATGTTGAAACATCCTGATCTCATCTCACACTTAGGCAGAAAATGTGTTAGCTTTCCACACCTTATCAGACAGACATACCCACCAGGAACTCCTCCATGCCAAGTGCTATCTGCATGGGTAAGAGTCACTACTTTACCCTGCAGATGGCACGCTCTGCCTTACATCTTTCCACTGTCCGCAGCTTGGCAAGAGGTTGCCTCACCAGATGGGTAGGTCTGACCTATTTCATTTCTCGCAAGTGTCTCACTCTGACACCCACTGCTGTATGAATATTTAATAATTTCTGCCCCTCCAGGACCCTATGTAGGCTTTCCTCCCAGTAGGAATATCCTCAGGGAAGCAAGCTATTAGACAGTGCTACTTCTAGGAATGTAAACTAATATATCTGCCCCAATATCTTCCACAGCCTTTAAGACTCCTTTCTATCTTCCAGCTTCTCCTTTCCCAGTGTCCAAAGTCTTCCTGCTAAAGCAAGAGTTTTAACTGGGGCCTTTCTTCTGGGCTTGAGAACTGGTCCCTTCTTCCTGCCTTTTGTGTAGCCAGAACTCTGATGTGCTGATCTGCAAAGCACATCCTCAGAGGCTGATGAGTTTCTCCTGTAATTCTGCATGAGCATATCATAGTTACCATCAAATGGTTCTGCCTGTGATAGTTAAGGGAGACCTTGTAGTTAGATTTACTATAGAAGGTGTGAAGAAAGTATGCTATACCCACAATACTTCCTTTGCCCTAGAAAAATGAATTAAAACTACAAGGATTTGAACAATTAAAAAGCCATTTTTTAATACTTGTAGTAATAAAGAATTTTTAAATTATTAAAAATGGGATAAAAAATAATACTCTTATATGCTACTTCTAGGAATATAAACTAATACATCTTCTAGGTAGGAAGAAATCCCATAGTCTCTGACTTAATAATTGCCCATTTAGCAATATACCTTGAGGATATAGTAAAACAAAGATTCATGAACCAAAATATTTAAATTATTATATAAAATAGCAAATATTAAGAAATAATTAAAAACTCATCAATAGAGAAAAGTTAATATATGATGATACATTTATACAATGGAACATTCTTTGAGATGTTTTCAAAGAATATATACTTCAAAGCATAGGAAAATATTAATAATATTAAATGAAAACAGGAAGATTTAAAACACTTTTTCCTGTCATTATGTGTGTATGGTATAAAGAAGTAAATATATGACAATGTTAACAGCACTTCTTTGTAGCGTTAGATTTTAATTTTTATGCTTCTGTGTTTTCTCACATTTTCTATAATAAACATGTATTAGTTTTATAGTCCCAAAAATAGTATCAAAAACACTCAGGTAGGTAGATGTTGAGTTCAATGTAAACATCTTTTAGCAACAGGAGCTATCAAGGCATGGATTGCCTCCAGCAGCTGGTAACAGGAGAGATATTCAAGTAGAATAGTAATGTCCATCTCCCGGTGAGTTTTCCCATTACATTGCTTGAGAAAGTACACCCTTTCCGCTTTTTAGCTTATATGTGTAATTCTTATTTTCTCACATTCAAGCATGACAATCATAATGGTATGAAACTCTGTTGGCATGAACCCCATGCAACAAAAATGCTTGAGCTTACACTGAGTAGCTAGCTAACTTTGGCCATCATGTCCTCATGATTCTTTCCAGAGTTCCAGAGAAGACGTAAAGATTAGGCCCAGTGTGTTGGACCCTCCCAGATAAGAAAATGTTGGCATAAATGGTGGAGCCTCTCAATAAAGGAAGTGCAAACGAACTCAAGATCTATCTATACGGGATGATTGGAAGTGAATGTTGAATTTCAACAACAAAGGGTGTCTTTCAGTATTTTAAAATTATTTTATTTTCTCTGAAACAAACTTTCTTTGAGTAAAGTTCTAGAGGAACTTTCCCCGTAGTCTTTGTGTGAGGAGGAGAATGAATAGATGGTTGGAGGAAGAAGTCACTCAGGTAAGGAAAGGGCAAACCTCAGATGCCTTCCCGTGCTGGGCCCCCTGTGGTTTTGGTGTTGGAGCCACAGCAAGGCTGCAGCATAAAACACTACTCTGGGTGGACTTTTGGAACTCCTGGCCTCTCTTTCCCAAGGTTCTGGTTGCCTGAGGCTTCCTCTGGCCCCAGGACTTCTGTGCTCGCCTCAGCCCCAACTCAGCAGCAATTCTCTTCCCTGGGTGCTGAGTTACCCAGCTCTGACTTATACATTCCTTACTGTAAAGGTTATATTTTTCTAAGCTCAGACCAGAACATTTGGGATAAAGATACATTTTCCCAAATTTGTCTTGGAAAAATTTTTTCAATTTAAAAATTAGATCATCTTTAGTTATATTTAGTAAAATGTTTCATTTGAGGAAAAATGCATGAAATTAAGCTATCCGACCACATGTGGTTCTTATGGTCACTGTCTCTGACTGTCCTGAGAAAGCCTGAAGAATCAGGGGGGCTTTCCCTGGGATTCCCGCACAACCCAACAGGGTCACTCCAACCTCACCCTGAAACCAGACCTACTTTCTGATGCTCTTGTTCCCTGGGAACTTTGTGCACAATTACTTTGCCACCTGTGGACTAGTGGGCTGGCAGCTTTCAGCCATTTCCAGGCTTACTCCTAGAAGAGCTTTAGTGTTTTTCACTTCTAAGCTTTTAAAACACTCTATATATTTGATGACCATTTATATATATATATATATATATATATATCCGTCCTCTCCTATTTATCGGTGGTAATGAAATTTCCTCAGAGGGCAACTAAAGACAGAAATGATTTATCTCAAATTACAAATTACTTGCAGCAAATATCTGAGCAATCAGTTCAGATGAGAGAGTAAGCAGGAAGGCAGGAACTTCCGGGGGCTGTCCACAACCTCTTAAACCTCGCTGGATGGGTAAGTACCATCCTTTCTCTGTTTAAGGTCAGCTTTATCGGTAAGATCTCAGTCTTTGAAGCATGACTTGTTCTTTTCTAAATTCCAGGAGGGTTCAAATACATCCTGGATACTGTGGTGTGACTCAGAATCTGAATTAGGATGAGAACTCAGAGATTCTTCTGAGGGAAGAATGAGAAAAGTCTTAGGGTGTTCTTTTAAAGATAGTGTCTTCTCTTGATCCCCTTTATAAAATAGTGTAAAGATATGTTCTTAGCCCAACTAAAATGCAATGAGCCCCTGCCCAGTCCCCTTTGGCTTATACTGTTTTTGAGCACATCTATAAAGCACAGAGTTGTCCCCACTAACTCAAGAGCTTGATGATGGTATAAGCTGGCAGCTGTGCCTCATGCTGTGGCTACAGAAAAACCCCACATTCCTAGCCTGAGACAGCCAGATAGAGGCAGAGCGCATGAGTATTCAAGACAGGTGCAAATCCATTCCCCCAAAGGTAAACTTCACTCAACTGCTACTGGAGAACAGCGGTGCCACTTTGCTCTCTGCAAAGGAGAACATTGTTTTTACGCTAGGTTTTAGAAGTTTTTCTTTAATACCATTAAATATACTATTGTTTAATAAAATGGAAAGCCAAGATGAAGTGTGTCTTTTTTTAATCTATTGTGATAGTATATTAATAGAGTTACTATTAAGGAAGATGAAGGAGGAAGAATATCTTAGTTCCATTTCTGTCATCTGTTGCCCATGGAGATTTGTATAAACTTTCCCTAATCATCTTCAACAGTGGAAAAGAATTTCCCCCACTGAATCTGAATGCAGGAAGGAATTGTAGAGAATTAAGCCTTGAGGGTTGATTGGCCAGAAAAAAAAAAAAAAAGAAAAGAAAAAATATCTTTTTTGAGACATTCAATAGAATTTTAGAGCCTGCTCTACTTCATAAGAGATGGTTACAGGTTATTGATTCCCTCATTGAAGCACAGTCACCCAGGAAGACTTGATAAAACAGGAAGAGAGAGAGCTAGAATTACCCAGGCTTTACTATAACACAGTTGGAAAAGAAATAATTGTATTACATGATATATAGGAAACAAAAAAAATAAATAAGGTCTTTAAAAATAACTGGTGGTAGATACAGGCCATGAAATAATACACTTTTAAACAACATATAATAATAATATTAGTGAGAACTAATACTTTCCCAGTGTTTGTTACATACCCAGTATTTTCCTGAGTGTTTTCCCAATAACTGGCACACAGTAGATACTCAATAAATGCTAGTTCTAGTCCTTTATTGAGTTTTTTGTTTTTTTTGGTAGGAATGAAAATATTGCACAAGAATTGCCATTCAATTCAAGGTGCGTGTGTGTGTGTGTGTGTGTAGTCGGTAAGAGCACAGATCCTAAAACAGAACTGCCAAACTGAACACCGGCTCTTTCACTTTCTAGTTCAATAATCTTGGACAATTTATTTAATATCTCTATTCATCAGTCTCCTCGCCTGAAAGCACGGATAATAATAGCATACCTGAGGGGTAGGTAGTATTCCTTTACTATGTTGCACAAATGAAGAAACTCTAAGAGGTCAAGTTCACAGAGATGAAGTAACTTGCCCAAGTTTGCACAGGTAGTCAAGGAAGAGGATGGACATTTGAACATGTGTCTGCTTGATCTCAAATTTGTATTCTGCACTAAGAATTACAGGAGAATAATATCTAAATTTATTTTGCTTTACCTATTTTTAGTTTTAAAAATATATATTCATAGGACACCTGCGCTCGAATGTTTATAGCAGTACAGTTGACAATCTTAAAGGTGTGGAAACAACCCAAGTGCCCACCAATACATGAATTAATGAATTAAAGGTGGTATATGCATACCATTGAGTGCTACTCAGGTATCTTTCTGGACAACCGGAGAGACCTGGAAACTATTCTTCTAAGTGAAACATCACAAGAAGAGAGAAACAAACATATGTACTCAATAACAAATTGGAACTAATCAACCACCACTTAATTGCACATATCGAAGTAAATTTCATGAAAATCGAGCTGAAGAATGGGAAGGAGGGAATGAGCAAATTCACAGCTATTGGGCACAGTGTAAACTAGGCAAAGGGCATATTGTCTGTATAACTTTGACTCAATTTGTATAAAAACAGAGTATGTAAGCAAAAAATGTGTATTCCCTAATATTGTTAAAATTTTAAAAATCTTTAAATTTACCATGTGGAATTTTTATTGAACACCACAATAATGGTCACGTAACACTAATTACTTTCTTTTGACCAAACACCTTTGCTTCAGAAGCAACAGTATAAAAAATACCTGCATAGTTAAACAGTATAAATAACATTCTCCACATAATACCTGGTTATATATAATACCTGGTTGGGTCATGCAAGCATCAGAAACACACATATGATTGTATGTCCACTTTAACTTGAGCGATCTTCTGGAGAGATTTCAGAAATAGAGACCCATGCCTGCTGCTTCCAATCAGCCATTTGCCACTCACTCTGATTAGAGTTTCTCACTTGGCCAATGATGAGCAGAAGCTGAATTAGGCTTTGGCCTTTTCTGCAGGCCCCTAGTATTCCAAAAAGCAGCTGATTTATTCCATCAGATCTCTGTACTAAATGAAATTGCCCAGATAAACAGATGGTCTGGTCAGGGTGGTATTTCACAGCAATGTGTGTGTGTTTGAATAACAAGGTCATAAAGCTTTCACTCTAGGCTGAAAATTAAATTGTGGCTTTTGAATATTACCTGGGGCTACACAAGAGAAAGACTCAAATGTCACATTTATAGCTTGGTTTTATCAGTAAGTTCTACATGATTTTGTATATTCATTTATAAGAAGAACATAAAACATGCAAATGCTTTAGATGTATATGTGTGTCTGAGGATACTGTAAATCCCAGGAATTTACCCACAAAGAGACAGATTAATGCATGATTTTGTACCTTATCAGACAAAATTTTAAAAAATACTTCACTGTCATTTGGAGCCTGAAATTTTACGTTCCAATACAACAGCAAGCCAATGCTTTGGAATTCACTCTGCTATAGAGTTACTGATTGTCACTGTATCTTAAAAACTTAAGAGGAGATAGGGGAAAAAGCACTTGGTTTGTATAGCACTCTGCTCTAATTAATCTCATGTTTTAGCTCTTATTCTTAAAGTTATTATCCTCAAGAGAGCCAAGAATGATGTTATTAGGATGACATACTTAACCAAATGAGGAATCGGACCAACAAGACAGAAAACCGAGTCAGTAATGTATAATTAATATATAGTTGTATAGTATTTTTTCTTATATATAGTTTTTATAAAGAATAAATAAGACTTACTTTTTGTCTTATAAAACATTATTTGAAATATTTTAGTAAATCCCAACCTATTTTTGGTGTTTATCCAAATACTACCCACATGAACAAAAAGAATGGCCATATTTTGGTAACAGTGTAATGGCATTATGGAAATAATTTTCTCTTCTTTTTTTACATTTAAAAAAATTATCTTTATTTAGGTCTCTGATTCAGCACAGGTATCAAAGACTAATCAATAATAAAGGAGTTAAATAAGACATTAATTGGAAGTCTTACATCTCTCTAAGCTCTTGACCACCAATGTCAAAATTGCCACTATTACCAGAACTCCAACCTAGTCAAGCTGTAGACAAGCTATCATGGACAACATACAGTATGCACGGCTATGCAGAGGCAAAAGGCATGCTAGCACTTGGCTCTCTTTTCCTTGTTGACATCTTTCTGTTGGACAGTCCACTTTTGCTTTCCAGGCTAAGTTCCAAATGAAGTCCAAAGAAGGCTCATGGTCAACCTGACCAAACAGTCTTCTGGAGGAATGCATTCTTAAACTGTTGTGCCAGCAACTTTGTTTTTTGCCAGGATGATGTTCAGACCGAGATGTAGAACACAATCTAGATGACAGTGTAGACTAAGTCAAGAAGTGAAGTTGAGCAGTAACCTGACTTAAGGCGTGAATGCACACAGGCACACGTGCACACACACACAGCACCCACACTACCATGAACACAGGGTTCCTTTGATTGCCCAATAACTTTCTCTTTTTCTATTTGTTATTATTGTGTTTTTTAAAGTAAATATTTTGTTTTAATTGTAGATTCACATGAAGTTGGAAGAAATAGTACAGAGGGTTCCCTGTATACCCTTCATCCAGTTTCCCCCAGTTGTAACAATGTCTTCTAAAACTTTGGTCCAAGGTCACAGACAAGAAATTGACATTGATACAATTCATGCACTATTAAGATTTCATCAGTTTATTTGCAGTCATTTGTGTGTGTATGTCTGTGTATGTATTTAGTTCAATACAATTTTATCACATGCATGGTTACTGTGACGACCATAGTCAAATACCAAACAGTTCCTCCTAAGGATTCCTCATGCTACCCTTTCATAGCTGCAGTCACTTCTCTCTCCCTTCCCAGTCTTTAACCCTGATACCCACTAATATATTCTCCATCTCTTTATGTTTTTGCTGTTTCATGTATTCTATGTAAATGGAATCATACAACATGTAATCTTTTGAGCTTGGCTTTTAAAACTCAGTACAATTCTCTTGAGATCTGAGTTGTAGCCCTTGGTATATTTAGGCAAACTATGGCTTGTTTCCAGCTTTGGGTCATTATGAATAAAGCTGCTATGAACAACTATGTACAGATTTTGGGGTGAACATAAATTTTTATTTCTCTGTATAAATGCCCAAGAGTACAATTGCTAAGTTTTATGGTAAGTGCATAATTGATTCTGGAAGAAGCTTCATCTTCCTTTCCAGAGTGGTTACACTATGTCACATCCCCACCAGCAACGTGTTGTTTTTATAATATAAAATGAACTTCTACACATATTTGATAACCTATCTCAATTCAGGTTCTCAGAGATATCTTCCTTCATCATTTTTATCTATGCTTACTTCTCTCTCACCTCTCATATTTGAGTCATTCACATTTGTAGCCTTATAATACTTAATTATTTCTCACTTTAAAGCCTCATGTCAACTACATTGAAAACTCACTAAGTCTTAGGATTATTATTCTCCTCTGGTGTTTTCCTTACAGATCCTGGAACAAAAATTAATAATTAGGAAATAGCTTTGAATAATTAACATCAATAGGTAAAAAGCAATTTGAATCAACAAGCTATGCAATTGTTTCTAAATTTACCAACTTTCTCTTTAGAAGTAGTGTTATATTTCTGTAAATCATAGAACCATTTTCACTAATCACTATAGATACAGAAAACTAAATGTATGATTACTCTATGTTGTTTCCAAAATAACCTTGATACTTTCTCTATGAATATATTAAATCATTATAGAAATATCAAGATATTATATTATTTCTTTGATTAGAATTATTAAATTACTGCTTTGTATTGCCTTTCTCCAGGCAGATGTTTCTTGCCTAGCCTATCTGGCATAAGTTGATGTAAGAGCAATGGTATACTGGTAAATGTTTAATAACTGGTTCTTTGGAAGGGGGCAAAAAGGCCAATTTCTGTAATATAAATACTTTATCAATGACCAATGTTATTCTAGCTTTTGATGCCATGGAGTGCAGATTTGGTGAGCCAGAATGAGCTAGCTCTAGCACACTAATGCTAGGGACATATGAAACTTAACTAATCAAACCTGCTATACAATACACAGTTGTATAACTCAAATAAATCACCTGATATGGACATGGAGTTTTTGAATGACTTCAGTCCTGCTGAGCTCTGCTTCAGTGGTGCCACCTTCCTTCTGTGTTGTGCTGGGGTGGATGTACCTAGATCCACTTGGCCCATAAGCTTTCAGTTGGCTAGCATATCACAGGACAATAATAGCTATTTACCCTTCTAGCCACTCTCATCTCAAGATATACCCACATTGGCAAAACATTCTACATTATCACGAAGGGTTAGGAATGGGTGGGGGGATTTATTTCTCTTATTAACATTTATCACCTTTTTTCTCTTCCTCTGCTGTCATTCCTTCCTGTCTAGCTTCTTCATTCAGGCCTTTGTCTCTCTGTCCAGGTTCAGTCTTCATTTTTACAGTTGTTATTCTCATTGTATCATTGCAGAGTAAAGGGGCTTTGAGTAGTTTTTTGCTTTTGTTTCTTTGTTTTTATATCACTCCCACAAATTGCAAAACAAAAAAGAGAAAGATTCTCTCTTCTCTTTTTTTCTCTTTCCCCACCAGAATATAAAAGCATGTGTGTTAGAGTTCCTCAGAAAGACAGAACCACTAGGAGGTATGTGTGTGAGTGAATGAGAGGAGTTTTAGTTGAGGAATTGGCTTATGAGATTATGGTGTCTGAGAAGTCCGAGACAGGCCACCTGAAACTGGAGACCCTAAAATGCCAGTAACATAGCTCAGTCCAAATCCAAAAGCCTCAGACCCAGAGAAGCCAACAGTGTAATTCTCAGTTTGAGCTCTAAGAAGCTGGGAGCTGGGGGTGGGTACCACTGTTGTTAATCCTAGAGTCCAAAGGTTGCCAAACCTGAGACCCTGATGTCCAAGGCCCCAGCCAATTAGATGATGCTCACCCACAGTGAAGGCAGATCTTCCCCACTTAGCCCATTCAATCCACCAACTCACATGCCATTCTCCTCAGGCAACAGCATCATGGGCACACCCAGAATTAATGCTTTACCATGCCTCTAGGTATTCCTAAATCCAGTCAAACTGGCATCTAACATTAACCATCACAGCATTTAATTTAATTTAATTTATTATTATTATTATTATTGCAGTTTTGGCTGGGGTCGGGTTTGAAACCACCACCCTAGGTAAATGGGGATGGCACCCTACTCCTTGAGCCACAGTTGCCACCCCTATCACAGCATTTAAAAAAATACTGAATTCTCTGTCTTGTGAGACCTAGAACAGTGCCTGTCACACAATAGGCATTTAGTAGACATGTGCTGAATGAGTGAATGAATGGCTTTGTATCTGGGTCATTTTAATGAATAAGAGTATACAGTGCATTCTAGAAAGAAATTTATATAAGAACAATGTCCAAATATTTTGAAAAGAAAAGCAATGTGTTAATAAAAGTAATTCTTCAAAAATTAGCAACCAAACAAATATGAAATGAAATAATGGTTAATTTAGCAGAAAAGAGGTCAATATGTAATATAATGTGATTGACCTTGATCCTTTCCTATATACCTTTCAGATTCTGAGTGTTGAAAGTACCAGTTTTCCAAATTAACAGCTAATAGATTTTATCTTCAATAATAAAGCTTTATATTTATGTGGCACTTTATACAAAGCTCCATTGTCACACTTGATAGTTAAACCTGCTAACTAGAGTATTTTCTGTGCTTGCAGTCAGGCTGTATGCTCGTGAATACAAAGGAAATGAAGATCCTGTGGCAGAGAATGCTAGTTAACTTCAAGAGCCATTGCGACTTCTTCTCTAGAAATAAGAATACTAATTTGAGCTGGGCACAGATGGTACAGCTAAAAAGCTATTTCTCCTAGCTCCCTTGCTGGTCAGTGTGATGATGTGATAAGTTTTAGTCAGTGGGATATAAGTGATATAGTGTAGAACAACTCCTCCCTTAAAGGGAGGGGTGGTGAGATTCTTTATCCCTTCCTATATCCTGGGGCCTGGAATGCACACATGATGGCTGGAGCCCTAGAAGTTAGTTTAACCACATGATAAAGAACCACAATCGTGTCCATCTTATTCCCCATTACATTTCCAACACTTAGCACAAGAAATGATATGTAGATATACAACAAATATTGATTGAATAAATGAATTGAACACTATTTCCTTTATCAATTTTTCTTTCAATTCTATTTTCTTCTTGGGAAGGCTTAGACAACTATATTCTAAGGAAGTAGTTAAAACAACAGAGATGCTAATGATCCACCATTGCAAATTTCTATGCCATACTCTAAATCATCTCTTGACATTTACACAGCTAATTAATTTTATAAAGGTATAAAATTAGTTGGAAATAGCCACTAGTAGTTCTTGGGAGAATTTCTGCCTGTAAGCCCTCACCATAGCATAGAAACTCATGCAAGAAAATTTATATTACTAGGGAAATGTCAGATAATGGATCTAGGAGGACTAGATTCATACAATTCTATAATAATTTCAAAAAGCTAAGTTGAGGAGGGGAAGCAGAGGACCTAAGGATTGGAACTAGAGAGCAGAGAAAAACGAATCTCAGGAGGGGACTGAGGTATGTTACTGAGATGCAATCCAGGTCTCAGAAGCTGACAAGGTAAGTGCTAGGTCTGAGGTGATAACTTTCATCCCTAGAGTTCTTAACAAGCATCACTGAGTCGCTAGAAATTTCTGCAGTCTTACAAGTAACTTTACTTAAAAGTTCATTTTGTGGTAGCTATCTCTTATCATTGCATATTTTTAAGATGTAACATATTCTAAAGCTTTTGAGAACAGATATAAATGCATGATATACCTATATAGTCTATATAGTATATTTCCAAAAGATCATTTAGAATATTCTAAATGCACAAACTTTCAAAATTCCTTAATAAATTGCTCAGGCAAAATAACATTAGTGTAATAACAGAAAGATTTCAAGGCACTTTATAGAAACTAATAGCATATTGTTCCTAACTTACTGGCTTGGAAGATAATGCTTAGCAATGTCCAATAAAATATTTTAAAATATTATGCATACTCAGTCTTACTCAATCCCAGATGGACTCACTGTCTAATCTTCATAAAAGATGGATTTTTTTGTGTGTATGTTTAATGGTGGTATTTTTCTGCAGCAGCTAATGCTGAGATTTCAGGAGAGAAATTTAGTGCTGGAAATATTTACTATGGTGCTGGCACATAAACCAAGAGCTATTAGACTTTAATGCTTTCCCCCCTAAACTTTTTATAGCCTTTCATTTTTAATCGCTGCCAATCTGCTGATTTTATTTTAAATAGATACTTCAAGGCTGTGCTTTGTCAAAACAGACAGATGTATCATTAAATTCCCTCCCAAATTACACATTAGGCAATGTCTTTGTTTCATGTGCTACTGAGGTATTTGAATTTGTTATAATATGGAGTAAAAAGGAGGCCAGAAGGCCGATTTTCAGCACAAAAAGCTCTATAATTTAGAACTGATTGTTCCAATTGCACACAGCTCTGTGAAATGCACGTTGGCCAAAGTGAGGGTGGCCATGGTACTTTGTGCTCATTCTCGTGAGTCACTGTGGCATGGTTTTGTTGGAAGAGGCTAGTGGAAGAGTCCACATTGGAAGTCTCCAGGGTTGCTTTTTCCATGTATTAATCATCTCTTTAAAGAAAAGAGTGAGCAATAAATGGGTAATTCTCAAACATTTTTCAATTGGGTTATACGGTCGCTTCCAATTGCTGCTATAACAAATTACCACAAACTTGGTGGTTTACAAAACATCAGTATCTTACAGTTCTTAGGTCAGAGGTCTGAAATGAGTCTCACTGGGCTAAAATTAATGCATCAGCAGGGCTGCTTTTGTCGTGGAGGCTTTAGGGGAGAATCCATTTCCTTGCCCTTTTCAACTTCTAAAAGCTGTCTGCATACCCACGCTTGTGGCCCTTCCTCCATCTTCAGAGCCAGCAGGGCAGCATCTTAGGACTTTCTCTCACTATGACCTTCTCAACCCCATTTTCCACCTGGGAGAGCCCTTGTGATTACATTGAACTCACTCAGAAAATACAGGATAATTTCCTCACGGCAAGGTCCTTAACTCAATCACATCCGCAAAGTCCCTTCTGCCACAAAGGCCACATTTTCACAGGTTCTAGGAATTGGACCTATTTGGGGAGCCATTATTCTGCCTTCCACATAGTATTTATCTAATGAATGCATATTAAATAATTTCTGTGTGTAAGGCCCTTTTCTAAAAGTGAAAAAGCTCATGATAGATTTTCCTTCAGCCTGGATGTCCAAAAAGTCATCTTTTAAACAAACAGTTCTAGTTAATAATTGTATTAAATAAGAAACTGAGACAATCTTGAGAAGAGGAGCCTCCCCTCTTCCCGCTATAGCAGAGGCAGCTGAGTAAATTGAAGATCTAGGACTAGATACACATTATTGCCCATTGCACTTTGCTGATGATACATGGGACAGTCATGCCACAATATTCTTCAGTGATCCAGTGATCTTTCCATTGCTCATCATGTAAAAAAATTCAAGCCCTGAATCTCAGAATGAGGAGAGAAAATGCTTTAAAAAAGAGAGCCTGGTGTACCTGGTGTACCTGGTGTACCAAGGTTATTCTGCTTACCTGGGTCAAAAATTGAGGTTAAAATGCTGTCTTAGAAAGACAATTGGAATCTTCAGAAAAGGCATCTCTAGATGGAAAAATGGAAACCTGGCATTGAAGTCCCTTGAAATGGCAATAATGAAAAAACTTCTGTTGGCTCTGGCAGTTCCCATATTCTGTGAGTGATATGGCTTACCAAGTTGTATGAAAGGACTGTGCCTCTAGGAGGGAGGAAGGCAAGCTAGTTAGTTTGCATATCATAGAAGAGTAACAGAAGAAAAGCAGAGCTTGCTTTCATGCAGAGCAGTCGTGAAGACGCCTGTGCATTGCTCTTAGGAATCCTCACCAAGTCCTGGAAGTGTTCTCTTCTCAAAGTGCCCCTACTCAACGCTAAATGTTTTTCCTTCTTTTTGCTGCTTCTATGGTACATTCCAAGCTCCTTTTGTTACCTGAAGTTTGTCATGTGTTGGCCACTTTTTCAATAAGTGGAGGAGTTTCCCTCTTTTGGTTCTGGAGGCTCTTTACTCTTTTCCTGACAGGAGCTCCCTTGTTACTCACAGGGAAAGATCGAGACAGGTCCATGTCCTCCGAGTTCTTTGGGTCCCGTAACCCAGAAGACGCTGTGGTCCTCACATGCTTTTTTGTTATCTGAGGCATTTTGACTCTCTCTAGGGGAGACACATGTGCTGCAGGCAGCGTCAGACTTTCTACTTTAAAGGTAGCTTTGTCTCGCTTTCCCTTTGTCTCATTAAGATAAGAAAAAGGAATGGATATTTATTTCCAGAGCCTCTTTTTTGCCAGTACACATTGAAAATAGTACACATTGATCAAAAATATTTTAGCTAATTTACCTGTTCATTCATTATGTACTTACTGAGAGCCTACTATATACAAGGAAATTAGAAATTTTTTAAAATTCAATTTTGAGTCTAAAGAAGATAGAATATGGAAGAGACAAAAGTTCATATTGGGGTTCCAGAACTGGCAATGCTATAATGTCACTGACACAGTCTGACTTTGAGCAAATCCCATCTTCTCTCAGGAACTTGGTTACCTCCAGTCTGAAGGAGGATGACGCTGCTTATTCTCCAATGCCATTTCAGCCCTGGATTCAAACAGATGTGAGCCTGAGGTGTAGAGCTCCATTCATGCCCTGTCTCAACTAGGCAGGGGAAATCACAGGAGACAGTGGGACAGAAAGATTCCCTCTAAACATTCCTTCTAAAAGAAAGGTGGAAAGCCGCTACACTGTAAGGGAACATTCCTTTACTTCCCCCAGATAAAAACTTTCTCCCTCTTACTTGTATGATGCCAGGAATAAGAGATGTAACCTGATGAAAGTAAACCAAGCAAATAAACAAAGTTATATATAAAGAGAATATGGTAATAATTTTTAGAAAACTTTTTAAGTTACAAACGTAGCACATACTTGCTGTCCCAAATTTAGAAAATAATAAAAGGCAAAGGGGAATGGTATACAATGTAGCTATCACCCCACTAGGGAATGGTATACAATGTAGCTATCACCCCACTAGTTAGAATCATGCACTGTTGGCATTTTAGGGTGTTTCTCTATAGTACTTTATGGTTCCAAATAAACCTGAAAATACTTTTCAAATAACACATTTTTACGTAACATCACATTGTCAAATTTATAAAATAGTGCGTATCTATTGTGATAATTTTAGAAACTACTTAAAAATGTAAAGAGGAAAAAGATCACCTTGATCATTATCTTGATTCTTAGATGTGAATTTTGTCTCTTTTCTATTCTGTGCTTCATGCCTTTTTTCTCAAAGATCTCATTTGAGACTCAGCATTATTTGTGTGCGGCATTGTTTCTTCGGAGTGTGCGATATGCTCCTCTTTAAGCATGGGTAAAACAGCATGTGGTTCCTGCCCCGTGGACACTTCTCTTGGCTGGTGCAGTGATTAACCTGGCATCAATTACACTAAGTGCTATTTAAGGGGAGAGGACGTGCCACCTGGAAATTAAGCTGTTAGCACTAAATTAAGGCCATTGTGAAACAGTCAAGAAACCTTTTAGACACAAATAACTCTTCTCTGTCTTTCCGCTTTCCACAGAGATTTGATTCATCCGAGTTAAACTGAGTTGGTCGGGTAGATATCTGAAAGGATGTGGCTACCCCAACTGCTTCTCCTTTCCAGACACTGCCACTCTGCCAAGGTGGTGGGTGCTGGGTTACACTGTAAGGTTCTCAAAGAATTCACTCCTTGGCAAAAGAAATATATTTGTGGTGCATGTTATTTGTACTCCTTATTAAGCTCTGTGTGTATATGTGTGCCCATGTACACTGCAAACTTTATAGACACTGGGCATTTCTAAGTATTTAAGCTCAACTCACAGTATTATTTACTGAGGTAATTTATAAAGGGATTAAAATCCAGAATACATTCTTTTTATGGTGAATGTATGCATCAATATGGGTAACTATAGTTATCTTCTTACATAGAAGGTTTTAAAATATCAAATTGTAATATTCATCTATTTATTAATGTTTATTAGGAGCCTTCTGTGTGTCAATCTTCTATTAGGTACTGGAGCCAGAGTAGTGAACAAATGGACAAAATACCCACCTATCCAGAGTTTATGCTAGGGGAGGGGGACAAGAGAAACGCAAACAGATAAATAAGGTATAGTAAATGTTAGTAACTGCTTGGGAGACATGATGAAACAAGGAAAAGGGATGTGGAGTTTGTAGGGATGTGGGGAGGTGCTAGTGGGTGTCTCAGTCTGGGCTGTTATAACAAAATGCCTTAGACTATGCAGCTTATACATAAACAGAAATTTCTTTCTCACAGTTCTGAAGGCTAGAAAGTCTGTGGTCAAGGAGCCGGCAGACCTGATGTCTGGTGAGCACTGGTTTTCTGCTTCCAAGAGCATGCCTTATTGCTGCCTCCTCTGGGAGGGATGATTGCTGTTTCCTCACACAGCAGAAGGGAAGAAGAGCCAAAGACCTAGCTAGTTCCCTTTAGTCCTTTCATAAGGTACTAATAAATAGGTTTATGAGGGAGAATCCCTCGTGGCCAATCACTTCCTAAAGTCCACGCCTCATACCACTGTTACCTTGGGAATTAAGTTTCAAAATGAATTTTGGAGGGGGCACAAACATTTAAACTGTAGCACTCTCTAGCAGACCATGTAACTTTATGGGAAGGAGAAGCGAGAGCTAAGCTCAGAACACTCTGCAATTATAAGAAACACACCTGTAACAAATCAGTAATATAACACCTTGGTGATAAAGGCATGGGGAAGGGATTCGACTCTCCTTAACACAGAGCTCGTGAGAGGAGAACATCAGTGCTTGGCTGTCTCTACACCTATAGTGTAAATAGCCACGGGATTATGTCTATAAGTAGCCACAGGAGAGGTGAGTCGAGGACCGTGCATGCTATTCTTTTTGGTTGTTGCACTTCAGCTGGGGCCGGGTGTGAACCTGCCATGCTCGGTATATGGGGCCGGTGCCCTACCCACTGAGCCACAGGTGCCACCCTAGCGTGCATGCTATTCTTTCACAGACTGGCTCACTCTGACTCTTTCACTTCTCCTGTCACAGGGCATCTGCCTGGTGTCTCTCTAAGAAGACTGCTAAGATTTTCTCTCCTATTAAGGCAGGTTCTCTCTGTGTGGAAGACTGTGTTTCTATCTCTCTCTCCCTTCTGCTAAGGCAAATGGCCCTCAGGCACCTAAGAGTAATTGTTCCCAAGCAAGATAGCACAGCAGTCTGTGTCGGGACAGTAGATAAGCTGGGACTGGAAACCTGACCAGTCCCAGGCCGGACAGCACTCTACCTTTGGTTCCCCCAAATCCATGTCCTCCACACATACAAAATACATTTATTCCATTCCATTAGACCCCAAAGTCTCAACTCACTCTAACATCGATTTCAAAGTCCAAAGTCTCACCTAAATATTACCCAAATGTGGATGAAACTCAAGGTATGATTCATCCTTACATAAAATTCCTCTCCAGCTGTGAGCATGGAAAACCAAACAAGTTATGTGCTTCTAGAATACAATGGTGGGGCAGGCATAGAACAGTTCCATTCCAAAAGGGAGAAGTAGGAAACAAGAAAGGAATAATGCTTCCCAACCAAATTCAAAACCCAACAGGGCAAACATTCTTAAGGCTTGAGAATTCCTTCTTTGAGTCTATGACCTATGTTCTAGACAACACTGGAGTGGGTGTTAGACTCCCAAGGACTGGGCAGCCCTACCCCCATGACTTTGCTGGCCACAGCTTACAATTAATTTCTCCAGGGTTAGAATCTGGTGCCTGTGACTCCAGGTTGGAGTTGCTGGCCGGTAGCTATATACATCTGGACTGTCAGGAGCAGCCTTACCCTATGGCTCCACTAAATATTGCCCTAGAGCAGTGTTTTCAACCTTCCTAATGACTCCTAATGCCGTGACCCTTTAATATAGTTCCTCATCTTGTGGTAACCCCCAACCATAAAATTATTTTCACTGCTACTTCATAACTATAATTTTTCTACTGTTATGAATCGTAATGTAAATATCTGATACGCAGGATGTATTTTCATTGTTATAAAGGTGTCACAACCCACAGATTGAGAACCACTGCCCTAGAGGGAGCTCTCTGCAGTAGCCCTGCCCTGGTAGCAGTTCTCTGCCTAGGCCCCAAGGCTCACTGATGTATCCTTTGAAATCTAGGTGGAATAATCATACCTCACCAGCTCTACGCATACGTGCAGAATTGGCACCAAGGTTTATTGTTTCTGCCGTCTGAGGAGGAATCCAAGCTAAACCTGGGCTTGGTAACTCACAGGTTAAGTGGTCAAGGATTTCTTCACCTGAAGGTATGGAACAGAAATAAGAGGTGGCCCTGGACAATGGGCCTCAAGGTCCTGTGGGTGGCCTGGGCCCCTCTTTTCAAACCTTATACCCATAAGACTCTGGCCTTCTGGGCTGGTAACACGTGGAGCTGCTGTGAAGACCTCTGAAATGCCTTTGGGACCGTTTATCCATTATCCTGATGTATGGCATCTGGCTTCTTTCTATCTGTACTAAACTCCTTATTAATGTTTTCTTGGCCAACCCTAGCTATTCTTTCTCAAACATGCTTTTTATTCTTTACAACTTGGCGAGGCTGAAATGTTCCAAATCTTTTTAAGTTCTGTTTACCTGTTGATTATAATTTTTGTCTTCAATTCATTTCTCTCTTTCCACATTTTACTATAAGCACTCAAGAGAAGCCATGTAGCATCCTGAATACTTTGCTTAGAGATTTCTTCTGATGAATATCCTAGTATATCGCTTATAAGTCTGCCTTCCACAGCACATTCGGAAGAGAACATAATTCAGCCTATTTCTTTACCACTTTATAGTAAGAACAGCCTTTACTCCAGTTTCCAATACCCTATTCCTTGTTTCCATTTGAGACTTCCTCAAAATTGTCTTTACCGTCCATATTTCTACTAGTATTCTGATTGTGACCAATTAAGTTATCTCTAAGAAGATCAATTCTCTCTCTGTAGCTGTCTTTCACGGATCCCTCCCCAGAACCACCCCAATGCTACATTCATAACAATATTGGCCTTTTCTGACATACCTCCAAACTCTTCCTGTCTCTACCTATTATCCAGTTCCAAACTGCTTCCATATTTTTAGGTATTTATTATAGCAACACCCAACTTCTTAGTAACAATTTCTGTCTTAGTTCAGGCTGCTATAACAAAGTACCATAGACTAGTGATTTACAAATAATAGAAATTTATTTTTCACAGTTCTAGAGGTTTGGGAGTCCCAGACTCACCAGCAGATTTGGTGTCTGGTGAGAGCCTCTAATTCTTTCTGGTTTTTTAAAACTTTTATTTTATTATTATTATTATTGTTGAGACAGAGTCTCACTATGTCACCCTCGGTAGAATGCTATGGCATCACAGCTCACATCAACCTCCAATTCTTGGGCTTAAGCAATTCTCTTGCTTCAGCCTCCCAAGTAGCTGGGACTACAGGTGCCCACCACAACACCTGGCTATTTGTTTGTTACAGTTGGTTAGTTGGCCAGGGCTGGGTTCAAACCTGCCACCCTTGGGTATGTGGCTGATGCTGTAACCACTGTACTAAGGGCACTGAACCAAGGACCTTTATTTCTATTGTGGCACCTTCACACTCCTTCCTCACGTGCAAGAAGGGGAAGGAGAAAGAGGTGAACAGCTCCCTTCCACCTCTCATATTAGGTCAGTAAGTCTGCTCACAAGAGTTCTACCTTCATGACAATCACCCCTAAAGACCCCACCACTTATACTATCACACTGGGGATTAAGTTTTAACATGTGAATTTTAGGGTGACACATCCAGACCATAGCAACAGGGAAGGCCTGGAGGGTGGCTATTTTAAATAGTGTGGTTAAGAAAGGACTGTTCATATGTGTGACAAATAATGTATACCATAGACATGAGGCATGATTGTGAGGCATGTGAACAGAGACCCACAGAACATGAGGAAGGGACTCAGGCAGGATCTGGGGAGGAGCGATCCAAGGAGAGGGATCAGCAGATACAAAGACCCTGAGTCAGATATGAGCTTGACGTATGTGAGGAAAATCGAGGAGGCCAGTATGGCCATGATAGGGGAACAATGATAAAAGGTGAGATCAGAGAGGACGCAAAGGGTGTAATCATGCCGTGGTCTCCATGTTAATGGCATCTCCTCCAGATGCTGTGTCATGTCATTTCACTCCTACTTTGGCTAACCGTGTGTGCTTTGATTCCTGGGGAAAACCATACAAGAGACAGTCCAGCCGAACGGATGGAAGGTCATTTGTTCTCCTGTTTTGATAAGCTGGGTGGGTGAATTAGTGCATTAGTTTTCCACTGCTGCATAATAAATCACCACAAATTTGCTGGTTAAAAGAATGTCCGTTTGTCTCCTGTAGTTTCTGTAGGTCAGAGCCCACCCATGGCTTAACTGAATCCTCTCCTCCCCTCAGGTCTTATCAGCCCAAATCAAGGGTTTGTCTGGTCTAGGCTCTTACCTGGAGGCTGTGGGGTCATAGTCTGCCTCCAAGTTCATTCAGATGGTTGGCTAAATTGTTAAAACTCCTACTTTCCTCAACCTTGCCCACTTTACATACTCTCAGACTAAAATTAGGTGACAGTAATTCTTCTTGCTCCTGGAGGCCTGATACTTGTTTCCTTGTCGGCCATCAGCCAGGGGCCACTCAGCTGCCAGATTCCCCACAGTTCCTCGCCACATGGCACCCTCCACCTTCAAAGCCAAAACAGAGAATCTTCCTCACATCAGGCCCCTCTCATAGTTCTAATCTCTTTTGGTGGGAAGAACCCAGTTCCTCTTAAAGGCTCTTATGATTAGGTCAAGCCCTCTAAGGATTACATATATCTCCTTGTCTTAGAGGAAATTGATTAAGAAAATTAATTACAGCTGCAAAATCCCTTCACAGCAGTACCTAGATTAGTGTTGAATTGAATTATGGAAGAAGTTGTGTATACATCAGAGGGCAGGAATCTTGGGAGACATTAGAATTCTGCCCAGCAATCTGGGAAAACCTACAACTAGCACACACTGCACTGCTTTTAGGAAGGGGACATTTGTGGTTCAAAGTTCGCAGGTGCACTCAGCCTTAAGTCACCTAATTTTAGTCTGAGAGTATGTAGAGTGGGCAAGGTTGAGAAAGGTAGGAGTTTTAACAATCTTTACTCTGCTGATAGAAGTGTGGGAAGTGGGAGGAGGAGGCTTGCATCTGTTGAACAATATCATGCACTACTCTATTGGAAAGCAGGAGCATGTGTTAGTAGGGAGGGTAAGGAGACTGTGGATCAGCAGGGAGAAACACATAAGTAACCTGAGTGCTGTTTGGGATAACAAACAGCACTTCATACAAATATCCAGCCAGAATTATATATGACTGTCACTATCATAACACATTTTGGACCTGAAACTTGTGAGGCAGGGCTCAATCTACCCAAGTTGACCAGGCAGAAAAGTTCTCCTGAAAAGCCAAACACTGGGAGGGAGGGTACTCTGGGAACTGGCCAGACTGGAAGGAGACCTCCATCTTGTGAGCTGCTTCTCTAGTTCTTTGGAAATAATGAATGTGTCTATCAGGATGTGACTAAATGGCTAGAAGTTACAAAGCTGAGTGCCAACGAAGGGCCTGTCCCCATCTAAACAAACCCACCCAGAGCCTCCACACACACACACACACACACGCAAAATCTCAAACTCAGTAAATGGCCAGGTTATCCTGGAAGCAAAACCTCCTTCCCTCTCCCAGCATGATGGGTCAGGCATCCAGAATGTGGAGATGATAATAACCAAGTGCTATTCAGAGTGTTACAGATGAATGAAGTGGACCAGGGGTCAGTTCAGTGCTAGGTGTTTACCGTATTCTCTCCTGTAAGCCTCACAATTGTAGGCAGTAGTTTAGTTCAGATGGAGAAATTGGGGTTCAGAAAGAAAATAACAGAGAACAAGCAGCAGTCTCAACACGCTCAGCTTGTTCTTTCTGACTCCATACCCCTGCTTTAATCTGAGAGTCCCCCTATAAGAACAATCTCTCCAGGGGTGCATTTTCCAGCAGAGGGCGCATTTGTAGGCATCACTTCTGAGAATGCAGCCCCAAAGACCCAACTTTTTTTTTTTTTTTTTTGAGACAAAGTCTCAAGCTGTCCCCCTGGGTAGAGTGCTGTGGCATCACAGCTCACAGTAACCTCCAACTCCTGGGGTCAAGCAAGTCTCCTGCCTCAGCCTTCCAAGTAGCTGGGACTACAAGCGCCTGCCACAACACCTGGCTATTTTTTTTGGTTGCAGCCATCATTGTTGTTTGGCAGGCTGGGCTAGATTTGAATCTGCCACCTTAGGTGTATGTGGCTGGTGCCTTAGCCACTTGAGCCACAGGAACCAAGCCAAGACCCAACTTTTAAAATAAGAGAGTTCTGGGTTGGAGAAGGTAATGAATAAGAAATTGACTTAAAATTTTGAAATTCCTATAAGTATTTATGCTCTAAGTATCCTATCAAGAATTATATGAGGGAATACCAAGTTTAACAACTATAGGAATGATTTACAATTTTTACTTACTCAATAATAGTTTACTTGTTCAATATATTCATTATCTCCACAGCAACTTTGTAGTGTACGTGGAAGAGATATTCTTTTCCTATATACAGATAAGTAAACTGAAAAGTGAAACAGAATTTTCCCAAAGTCATAAAGCTGGGATGTGGTCAAGAACACAACCCGAGGGAACCTGTGCTCTTTCTATGGGCCACAACAGTAATTGCATGTGGGATTGTGTGTGTCCCGTTTCATAGCTCACCAACACGGAGCAGCATGGTGGGGGATTAGGACCCCATGTAAGGTGCGTCACCATGACAGACTCAAGTGATCACTGACTTTGTTAGTACCATGCATGTAACAGCAGTTCAAAGCTTATAAGATATTTTCACATAAATTATAGTATCTCCTTATACACAGCAACCTTGGGAAGAAGAGCAAGACAGAATCCACTAGCCACAAGTGGCTACTGAGCACTTGATGTGTGACCAGCTGAAATTGAGATGTGCTGTTTTGGGCAGGGAGCATTCAATGCTTTTCAGTCATGCTGAGATGGTTCATTTTAGGTGTCAACTTGACTGCAGTAAGGGACACCTAGATAGCTGGTAAAGCATTACTTCTGGATGTGCCAGTGAGGGCATTTCTAGAGGAGACTGGCGTGTGAATTGGTGGACTGAGAGGGGAAGACGCTCCCACAGTGTGGGTGGGCATCATCATCTAGACAGAGCAAACAGGCAGAGGAAAGGTGAATTTGCTCTCTCTCTCCTGGAGCTGAGGCATCTTTCTTTCCCTGGCCTTCAGACATCAGAAGTCCAAGTTCTTTGGTGTTTGGACTCTGGGACTTGCAGTAATGGCCTCCAGTTTCAGGCTTTTGGCCTCAGACTGACAGTTACACCATCGGTTTTCCTGATTCTAAGAGTTTTGGATTTGGACTGAGCCACACTACAGCCTCCCTGGGTCTCCAGCTTGAGGCCTATGGTGGGACTTCTCAGCTTCCTTAATCTGTGGGGTGAACTCTGCTAATAAATCCCCTCTCATCTATCTGTCTATCTATCTATCTATGTATCTATCTAACGCTACCATCTATCATCTACCATCCATCTATCCTGCTGATTCTGTCTCTCTGGAGAGCCCTGATTAATAAATATACATGCCACAAGCAGAATAGCTGAGGCAAAATAGTGAACCTATGGTTTAACACTCCCATTCAACACATGTCCAGTATTAAAGTGGATGAAAGGAAAAAGAGTGTATGTATTGAATATGTGACACCCAAAATGGGCGGTGAATTGTGATGAGCATTGTATTTGTGTGTGAGTGTGGTGTGCTTTGTGTGTGTATGTGAGTACTATGTGCCTTGTGTATGTATGTGAGTGGGGCTGGAGGGTCTTGACATGGTCAGCCAAGAGTATTTTATAAAACTTCAGTTATTTTTATGTTCACAGCTCTCTGAATTCTGCCTGTACAATCGATATTTTACATACATAGAACTGGATGGCTTTTGATTTTTAATGGCTACATGTTATTTTTCTAAATGAGGCTTTAGGTGAGAATCTTATGGGGGACAGTTTTGATTAAACTAAATGGCAAATAGTTCTAATAACCTCTTTCATCCTTTATGATAAAAACGTTTCAAAAGCCACACTGGAATTCCTCTTGGTGTTGCTTCGGGCTAAGCTCAGTAAACGTAGCTATGTTCCTCTCCTTTCCCCCCACCCCCAGTGTTTTCCTGAGGGATTCTCCCTGTGCCCTCACAAGAGCCTCTGAGAATCACCTAGGACAGTCCACTTTCTCTCTTTTTTCTTCCTTTCTCTCCTCCCCTCCCCTCATTTTGTGATTTTCTTGCAATCCCATTTGGCTTTCAGCTGCTTGCTTTCAGAGGTGTGTCTTGAGGACCTGAGCTTGGCCAAGCTTGGCATAGTATTTGTGTGCAGTCCTTAAGAACTGAAGCGAGCTGCTCCGAGGGGAGGTGCCTCTTCATCATGGTGTCTTCCTTAGTACATGGGAATGTACAGCGCAGCTATGAAAAACCTTCGTGGTGCCTGCTGCGCTCGAGCTCCCTCTGATGAGACACACTGATATCAAGTGGGCCTGCTTCCCAGGGAAGTCCTCCCAGCCAAATCACATGCATCTCTCTCTTAGCGTTAAGTTATTATTATTTTTTAGCCTCCTGCCTCTCCTTAAACATGATCTTACAGCCCGTCTGGGAAACTCAGCCTTTATTTTACAATTTGCAAAAAAATGATGAAAACGGTTAGATGGGGAATTCCTTTATAATCACTTTAGAAGGCATATTGTTAGGATGGCAAAAACTGTGATTTTCCAACAAAAGCCAAGAAACTGGTTGGTCTGAGCAGTAGTTGACCACTGGGGAAAGCTTGGTGCGGTATGATTTTGAAAGATAGAGTGCTGTGTCTGTATCTTCTCAAATTCTACTTTTCTTTTTTTTATTGTTGGGGATACATTGAGGGGACGCAGAACCAGGTTACATTGATTGCTTTTGTTAAATAAGGACCCTCTTATTTTTGTGTCCTGCCCCCCAAAGGTGTACCACACCCATTGACCCACCCACCTCCCTCTTTCCCTTTCTCAGGTCTCCCCATCCCCCACCCCCCACTGTGTACTAGGTCCTTAATTGTCCCCACATCAGAATTGAGTACAAAGGATTCTTATGTCTCCATTCTTGTGATGCTTTACTAAGAATAATGTGTTCCACATCCATCCAGGTTAATACAAAGGATGTAAAGTCTCCATCTTTCATTGTGGCTGAATAATATTCCATTGGATACATATACTACAGCTTGTTAATCCATTCCTGGGTTCGTGGGCATTTAGGCAGTTTCCACATTTACAGCTCAATTTATAATCATCAAATTCTACTTTTTGAAAATAAAAGTGCATTTGCTTTCTCCTTAATACAAAAACAATTCATGCTTTAAACATGTGGTAAAATGGTTTCCCTCTCACTCACAGCAAAAGCCCCAGTCCTTCCCAAGGCATATAAGAATTGTGTACATGGACCCCCATTTGTCTGACCCAATCTCTTTCTCTTCTCCTCATTGCTCACTCTGCACCAGCCATATTGTTCCCTCATTCAGGCTAAGAATGTTCCTGTCTCCAAGACACACTGAGAGAAAACTCTTCTTCCAGATAGCTCTATGACAATCTCATTTCTTTCAGATTTGTGCTCAAATATCACTACTTTAGCAAAGAGGCTTTTCCCTGCTCCATATATTAAAAGCCCCCCGCCCACAGCACTCTGTCTTTTTTGCCCCTCCTTTTAATGATAGCACTCATTACCATCTGATACATCATATTTTTACTTGCTTATAATCATTCTTTTTTCACCTTTCTGGAAGTTCCTAATACTACTTCAACAGCGCTGGCAGTCAGAGGTGTTCAATCCATATTCTTTGCATGGTTGAAGGCATGTTGTTCATGAATTCCTGGGAAAGAACTGTGCTTGGTCAGCCCAGATGAGTATATGGCTTGCTAGTACTTAGTTTACATTAAGAACCAGGATATCCCAATACTTGCAAACATTTTGAAATTAAAAGCATGTAGATTGCCCATCAGGGTTTGGTGTTATGGTTTATCAGTCAAGGTTTGGTTCACAAAATAGAAGCTATGTCAGGTATTTGAAGTAGGAAGAAGTTTAATTAAAGGAATCATAGTCTAGTGCAATTGAAATTTTATGTTGGGAGGCTAGGGGAGCAAAGGTGAGCAAACACCTTTCAGGAAACACAGAACATGCTGCTCGGAATCATCCTTAGCAGCGGTCTCGGCTGACTCCTGCGAGGAGTGGGTGCTCTCAGGAGGATGCCTGAAAGCCTCAGGTAAAATCCCCATCACATTCAGCGTCTAGTGATACTCACAGCAATCTGCCCATTAGGGGAAAACAGGCTCTTCTATCTACTATAGCCCAAACCAGTGCTTCTCATTGGCCAAATCCAATTGGGCCCTCTGGCAAGGGAATTTGGGAATGGTGGTTTCTGAACTTCTCAACCCTGCAATCCTGAGGAACACATCAAGGGTAGAATGGTTCATATTTTCAACAATGTCCTTTATTTATTCCTTGATTAGGGAGCTTCTTTAATTTTATGACTGGTATAGTTTATTCCTGCCAGTCATCGGCCATCTGACACATTGCAATGGTGAATTTTAAAATATTAACTCAGGGGACCTGGGACTATTCCAGCAAAGGTCATTAGACCCACCTCTGTCCTTCTTCAGTGCCCCCAGGAATACTTCCAAATGTGCCCCTGGAAATGACTGTTTAGGAGCATGCTGGACTGCGGGAGTCTCAGCTCCTCCAGTGCAGGGTGTGTTTGTATTGCCTTTGAGTTTCCTGTGAAACCTAATCCATGCTTCCTTCCATCCTCCTACTCTCTCCCATTCCCTAACAAGTATGCTCCTTTCACCTGACAGTTTTCTGGAAATAAATCCTGGTCCCCCTGGGGCCAGATCAGGCAGAGTAAATATTGTCCTGATTTGCCAGTAGAGAAGAAATGAGGCAGAAGGGCTCCTGATGACGGCATGGAGCTCACTGTCTCCCTGGTGAGTCAGCAGCAGCCCTGCCGGCTGAGAATGGATCTTAGGAAGATGGTTCCCATTCCATTTTGCTCAGACGGCTGTGATATCATTGTCTCAGCTAGTTTGAGGCACATCACAAGCCAGTGTTCAAAAACAGCCAGCCTCATCTATAAGTTGCCTATAGGCATTTTTACAGTGCCATTATGTCATTTTAAAGGGTTTCCAGAGACACCTCCATATATTTTTGGCTGGAAATTCTACATCAGTCCAAGAAGGGGATTGAACTTCTGAGTACTAGTAACAGTAAGGCAGCGCCACCCCAGGCAGTCCAAGGCTGCTCAGTAACAGCAAACAGCGTCAGTGCATCTGCCTCTCTTCCAGCACACCGGCCAGTGTCCTTCTTTCCCTGCATGGCGGCTCCCTTGATCTTTCACTCCCACATCTGGCATCATGATTAGTCACTTAAGAAATATCCTAAAATAGTCAAAGCTATGGACTTGAATTTTATGTAGATTGTCAAATTCCTTCTCTCATCACACAACTGTATTATATATAACCTTTAGGATACTTATCTTGATTAGAAATTTGACACTTCAGAGTCCTATTCAATGTAAAGAAAACAGAAATTTCAAAGACAAGCAAATGATAGTCTTTTACTCTTTCATAATTGATGATCCACACATTATCCAAGGAGTACATTGAAAAAATAACTCCTTCATGAAATAAGGCCTGTTGGCTCTGCCTGATTCCAGTTTCTACACTCTATCCTCTTGGTGATTGTAGAAGTCACTTATTTTATCTTGTATCCCATTCCATCTGGTTTCTGGGAGCCCCTCCTCCTAGGCTGTCATCAGCCTCCCTGGCCTCTCCCCACAGCCCACTCCTTCCCTGGTTAAGACACTTCCATTGGGATATGATGTTAGCTATTATCCTGTTTATTTTAACCTCAAGGCCCTTCAACTGTTATTGCTTCTTACAACTTCATTTTCTGGGTCTTTCTGCTGTGCTTAACTCCCTGAGATCTAGTTTCTCAAGTTTCTTGCACTTGTTACTTTCCTGAAACCTCATCATTTATTCTTAAAGCTCTCTAGTGACTACCCTGTTTCCAAATTCAGTAGCCTTTTCTCCATATTATTTCTGTCATATTTGCCAAAGTCAGATATTCTCATGCTTATTGTGACTGGATAGCAGACCAACCCCAAACTCAGTCACATAAAATAGCAATCATATGTTACTGATCACTCCTTCCATAAGTCATTTGGGATTCGGTTGATATAGTGGCTCTTGCTTTAGGCTATGACTGCTGGGGTGACTTTGCTGTACTAAGATAAGCTAGGAAGGCTCTTCACCACATTTTTCTCCTGAGAAAAATGACCTGATCCTGACCTCCCAGGATCAGCAAGCAAGGTGGGGCATGTTCTTCTCATGGAAATGGCAGTGACACAAGAAGTTGAGTGGAAATGTTAAAGCCTGCTATGGCCTAGGCATGGAGCTGGCACCATCACTTCTTCCCACATCCATTGGCCAAAGCAAGTCACATGGATAAATCCACAGTCTGGGGGCAGGGAATATACCCACCCCTGAGGAGACCATGGTGAAGGTGTGGCCGTAGGGAGTGGTGGCGATCGAAGCCATTCATTCTGCCTACCACGCTCACACACCCTCCTGCTTTGGCTGGTGTGACTTCATCATTCTTAGCCTCTTCCCAGGATTCTGGTGACCTTCCACTGGATCCTCTAATGATCTAAGTGGGGACTTTCAGCAATGCTTTGTCTCTTCTTCCCTGCTCTTTTCTTCATCAGTAAGATCCTTACATTTAATCAGTGCCTCAGTATTGTAGTACCTCACACCTTGCTACTGTAAGCCCTATTTTCTTACTGGTTTTTTTGTTGTTGTTTCCTTTACTGAGATTTTAGTTTGTATAATTCTCTGTCACCCAGGAGTGGGGAACCTGAGGCTTTTGAGGTCCTTAAATACAGCTTTTTGTCTGAATCCAATATTTTTTTCTTGACACGGTCTCAAATTGTTCAAGGAAAAGCATCTCTATATTTTACATCTCATGGTTATCTGTGTATATGGAAGACGTGAAAGTCTATATCTATTATGAGATTTTTAAAAAGCCTTTTTCCTCTGAGGTTTCTAGGGGGAAAGTCTTGCTTGCATTAGTAGAGACCAGTGAATTGTGAAATAACTGCAATTTCTTCTGAATATTTTCAGTTATCTTGTTTGCATAACTTTTTGCCACCCTGTTCAGGAATATACTCACTTTCCTCTCATAGAACATTTCTCAGGAAGTATCTAATATTGGTTCTTACAACTTTTGTGCGAATGTTAGTCTGTGTATTTCCTTTTCCTGCTATCTCCCTAGCAATTCATTCATTCATTCAGGTATTTACTCATTTATTCTACTATGGGTCAATGTCTTTTCTCCAGGCCATGTCCCACATGGGTAGGTTGGGTCCAAAAGATGCCCAATACCTTCAGCTCACTGAGATGATGGAGCAGTGTCCTCTCTTATGATCAACAATTTAAGAAAACAGTTCTTTCTACATGGCTTGTATGAAAGCTTCTTGTCTGGTTTGTTGCTTTGTAGCTAACACAAAAGTGGGGTAAATAGAATTCGTTGTGTTGCTGGGAGGATAGAATATACAGAAGTCTGAAATCAAATGAATAAGGTAAAACTCAAGCAACAAAGACCTATGTTTAGTAGCAAATATGCTTGATTTTGTCACATACAAAGAAACTGATGAACCAAAAAAAAAGAAAAAAAATCCCCAAAAGACAATGAGATGCTGTGCTGATGAAGGCACGGTGTCAGCGGAAACCCTAGCCCCATTTTACTGACCCACATCTGGAGCACTGCATTGATTCTGCAGGACACTCTCCTGAATGATAATTAACAGCAAAGAGTGGTTAGAGGGAGGCAGCCAGGGAATGGAGAATGTAGAAACCCTTTGCAACAGAAAGCATGGGGTAGAAAGAGGCTGTAGCTGCCTATGACTATCAGGAGGACTGCCTTGCTGGAAAAAGTATATCCTAGCTTTACTCTTTCTGAGAGGACGGAACTAGAACTGTCCAATGCTGGAAAGCCTGTCTTGTAGGGCATTAAATTCCCTGTCTCTACAATTTTAAGCTAAAGCTCAAGGGACACTTGAAAATGGTAAAGGAACCTTATAGACAGCCATTGCCAGGCATTGGAATATGTACTTTACAGACACACACACACACACACACACATACTTAATCCTCACAACAATCCTTAAGTCAAACATTATATTAATAATTATTCCCATTTTAGAGATAAGGAAACTGATGCTCAGAGAGTTTGTTTTCCTAAGTTACACAGCTAATTAGGGACAGAGCTGGGATTTGAGTCCAGGCGTTAATTACCATTCTATCTCTAAAAGGTGGTCAAGTTGATCTTTTCATATATGATTTTCATTTAGCCTGGATATACTTTAAGTTGCCTTTCACCTCTAGGTCTCTTCATAGAGATAATTCTTGTTTTATAAGTAATGGTTAAAATCCAACTATGCTTTTTCTGTGCTTTAGATAACTTTTATAGATTTATTTGAATCCTGTGTATTTTACGTACCATCTGGTGGTAGAACACAAATAACACAAAAATTAGGGCATACAAATAATTTCCTCTTTCTTGACAGATTATTGCACATCTAAAAGGATAATAATATACCTCTCTTCTCTCTTCAATCACACAATAAAGCTTAAAGGTCTTCCTAAATGTCTGTGAGTTTTTAAAGTTGCTTTGAATGATTCAGATGAGAGAATAAAGAGAAAGAGCACTAGGATTTCGTGAGCATTTTCTGGATCCCAGGAACTATGTTTGGAGATGGATGTATATTATCTCACTCAATGAACTTAATAAGCTAATGAGCTCCATATTACTCCCATTATGTAGATAAGTAAACCAAGGCTTGAAGGAACTACCCACCTGACACTGCTATTAAGCTGCAGAGGCTATGTTTAAACCCAGAGGCATCTGGTGTCAAAATATGCTTTCCCAATTGTACCGTATAGCTTCCTAGTCACAAATATCAGGAAACCTATTGTGGACTTGACCACGTTCAAAGGTACCAGATGTGTGATTTGTTGTCTTGTTAGCCCCTTAAGGAAGTCTTTAGAGAAATAAAGGAGATGCATACTTGACACAGAAGATATGAGATAGACAATCTTAAAGAGATGGAGAATGGTATATAGTCTGTCTGTACCCTAGGAGTAGCTGAGGCTTGATGAGAAGAAAAAGGGTAGGAAAGAGGAGGCTTTGACAGCTACCCTAACAAGGGAACAAATCCTGGACTTCTACACAGTCAACTACCCCTTCCCTTCTCCAGTCCTAGCAGAGTCCGCCCAGCAACACTTTCCTCCCCATGCACCAAGTGGTACTTTTCCATAAGTGTCTGCTGCTGTCTTTCTCCTTTATTTTTTTTTTTACGAGAATCACCCAGCTCACTCTACTACCTTAGCAAGGCACCTTCATGTGATGCTGAATGGCTTTAACATGTGGGAAAGACCCAAACTTTCTGTATTTATTATCTATTACTGAACAGCAAATTACTTCAAATCTTAGAGGTTTGAAACACCACCATGTTTATTTTGTAGTTTCTGTGGTTAGGAATCTGGGATGACCTTTCCAGCTGGTTCTGGGATTTCTCATGAAGTTGCAGACAAAGAATTGAGCACATCTGCAGTCTCTGGAGGCTTAACTGGGGCTAAAGGAACCACTTTCAAGATCATTCACATGACTCCTCAGTTATTTACCAAGGAGACTTTCCATAGACTACCCACAGTATGATTTTTTCCAGAGCAGGTAAGCAGGTAATGAGAGAGAAAGAGAAAGATGAAGATGAAGTTTTTAAAAAATAACCTAATCCTTAGTGTCACACTATAACTTCTGTCATATATTATTGGTCACCCAGATTGACCATGACAAAAGTTTGAATGCCAGAAAGGAAGGATCAATGGAGCCCTTTTGAGGCTGACTACCACAATTCCATCGATGGACTATCTAGTTCTCCAGATCCTCTAGTTAAAATGCAGGGGTTTCCAGAGAGGATTAGCACATTAACAGACTATTAGCTAATTAATCAAATAGCTGCCATTATGAAAAGCGGAAAATACATGGGCACGCTGTATGTGGAAGGGAGATAGGAGGTACCAGAAAAAATTCTCTGTGGGGTTTTAGAAGAAGGTCAGTGGGGGAAGGACCTACTATTTATGGGAAGAAGTGTTAGGGCAGTATATAGAGGCACCAAAAACAAAGTCCCTGTCTAAGGGGAAAGAATAGGGTGGGTTGGAGAAGGGAGAGCCGTTGCACTTACTGTCTTTGCAAACATCAGCTACTAAGACTTTAGTACTTTCACCCGTGATGTCTGTGCAGAAATAGAAGGAAAAAAAAAACAGGTGCTATGCCTCACTGCTGGTTAATTAAATGTTGATTCCAAGGCAGCTGGTGGAGTATGTGCACTATATATTATCCTCAGTTTAGTTTTTCTCCATTTAAAAAAAAATCACACATTTTAATTAACCTTCTAGCCCTTGCTGGAGCTTTGAAAGAACTTAATTGGCCCGCAGGGATTGGAAGACACAACAGCCAGAAAAAGGCTACAGCTCTGTTGTTTTCACTCCAAGGACTTCCAAAATTAAAATTATTGTTTTATTTCATTCTTTGAAGCCCAGAGCTACAAATACATGTGAATTCATATTTGGAATTGTCAGAAGCATCCTTGAATTTATGTGAGGATAACATGAAGTTATTTAAGCAGTAGTTTTACATGAGTATTTAATAGTTGAATCTTTTATTCATCTGGAGCCATTGGGTTTGCAATAAGAGTTGTAGTTTCCCAATTTTTGGTTTTCCAAAGACGGGGCATATTTTGACTAGAATTTCATACATAAACTTTCACAGTTCAGTGGGAAGTCTCTTGATAGCAGGACCCCTTAAGAGATTTCAAGAGGTTTTCCGTTTTGTCAAACATAATGCTGAGTATCACAGTCAATGCATATATTTCATTTTCCACATGAAGAAGCAATTCACAGGTATTTATTCAAAAGCAATGATATAAAAATATCAGAGCTGTAAGTTAACACTTGCTTGTCCTCTGATAGAGATGAAAATTCTCAGGACAAAGCCATAAGAGTAGGTAAGCTCACCACAGGAGTGAGAGCAGCAGAGAAAAGCAGAGGGTCAAGAACCAGGACGCTAAAAGTCTGGAAGAAAAGAAGCTAGCAAAGGTGATTACGGAGAGGTAGGGGAATGCCCAAAAGAGATTGGTGAAGAAAACAGAGGGGCATTTCAAAAAAAGAGTGGTCAGGAAGATCAGAGGTTACAGAACACTAGTTCCAGAGCCTGGAAAGGTAAACCCACTGGATGACCTGGAGAGAAAAAGAAAGTTTGTTTCACAAGAACTATCTAAGGAGTCACCAGGATTCCTATACATGGGAAAGAGAAGAATAATCTCTTACTGAAAAAAAATCAGTTTATTTTTTGCAGATCTAAGGAAAGAACAAAACATATAGGAGCGAAATCCAAGTCTTAGAGGACGTCAGAAAGGACATTTTAGTCTTTTCTTGTAGAGCATAGCTGCTCAAGTTAGCATACAATCACTTTAGCCCAATAAGGCTGCTTTTTAAAAAGTTCCAAAAATATCAAGGCAAGAAATGATGAAGAAAAGAAAATTAGATGTAATAAAAGAGATGGGGTGACAGATTGTATGTGCCTCCCTTTCATTTGTTATCAAAAGTTTACCATGGTTCTTTTACTTAGTGGTCAGTTATCTATTGCTGGGTAAAAAAAATAAAATATCAGAAATTAGTGCCTTAAAACTATACTGTACTTAATACTAAACTTAATACTTATACTTAATACTATACTTAAAACTATAACTCTGTATTTGCTCACAATTCTGTAGGTTGGAAATCTGAGCTGAACTGAAATGAGAATTTCTTTTACTCCACTAGTGTTGTCTGGGCTTATTGGTGTATTTTCAGACAGTTCATTCATCAGCTGGGGGCTGGCTGGTTCTAGGTGATCTCAGTCATGTATCTGATGGTGGTTGATGTTGGCTCCTGGCTGGGTTTCTGTTTCCAAATGGCTTCTCATCTTCCAGTGGAGTAGACCAGGCTTCTTTACATGACAGTGAAAGTGTTCCAAGAAAGTCACAGCAGAAGCTGCAGAGCATTTTCAGGCTCAGCCTTGAAAGTCACACACAATCACTTCACCACATTCTATTGGTCCAAGCCAGTCACAAGGTCATCCCAGCTTCAAATGATGGTGAAATAGAATTTACCAAAAGGGAACACTTTTACATTGCTGGTGGGAATGCAAATTAGTAAGTTCTTTTTGGAAAGTCATCTGGAACACACTTAGAGAGCTAAAAATAGACCTGCCATTCGACCATTCGACCCTACAATTCCATTATTAGGTATATACCCAGAAGATAAAAAATCACATTTTTCTCCTAATTTTTAAAGCCCCATTAAAAAAAAAAAAAGACAAAATTTCAGAATCCCATGCATTTGCACCTATAATTACGACTTGCAAACTTGTATGTTACTTACCTTTTAAAGCCTGTCTATTTCTTTCACTTATAATGGAAGCACAGTCTTGATATCTTTGAGAGTTCACTGTCTAGCTAAAGTAGCCACAAAATATCACATCCTGAATTCTTTTTTTTTTCAAAGTGAAGAACACATTTGGTGAGTTTGTGGGGTTTTCTTCCCTTCTTTGGGACACGCTTTGCATCAAATCTTACAAAAACAATTCCCTTAGCACTGTTTGTACTTCCCCCAAACCAGAAGGGACACAAAGAAAGGGGTTTTAAGGGGAGTGGGACGAAAACTTGACCTGCTGAACCAGAAGTCTGGAGGACCTATAAGAATGTGAGTATGAAGTAAAATAGGTAACTGATGATCAAGAGAAAGAGACAATCAATGACCAAGCTGAAAGGGCCATACGGGGAGGTACAGAGAGGCCCGTGAAAGACTTGCAGCCCGTTTCAATCAGAGAGGGCATTTACACCCCTACAGGCCTTTGCGCCTCTGTCTCTCTCCCCTTCTCTCCTCATGAGAGGGACCCACTTCCAACTGTCTTTGGAAGTGCTCTGCACTTTCTCTTTGTTCTTCCTAAGTAAAGTGTCTCTTTGTTACTCTGAGACTTGTGCAGGTTACTTTCACTTCCTAGCCACACTGCCTGTGCCGCTCTGGTTTTATTTTCAGTTTCCACTCACTTTTGCTTTCAATTACCACTGTGTCTTGGTTGAATTTTCTAGCTGAGCTGAGTAATTGAACCAGGTCAACTGGGTTCAGGGAGCGGGGACTCCCAACCCCCAACACACAGCACAAAGAGACAGTTGCCCCGAATCTAACGATAAATGCAAGCCAGGTAATCTACAAAATCGTAATACGTTTTTAACCTATCAAAGAGAGCACAGGTGATTCCTTACTTAGAAGAGCCTCTGGTTTTAGAATCAAAAGGATGACCTTAATAGTGAAATAACAGAAAAAAATATTAACGCATAGTTTGTAGAGAGAGCTAAAATGAATAATTTGAGCTCTCTTTCTCTCTTTTTCCCCCTAGCTGACCAGCTGCCAGCACCCTGCAACATCTGAAAAAAGCCTGACAGACAGAAAAGAAATGTGAAGCTTTCTCTTTACACTGCCCCAAATTCCCTTTTAGAATTTGCTTTTTTACAGCTTTGAGGAGTTGGAGAAGAACAGGAAGAGTTCAGGCCTCAGTTCCTGCCCCAGGGACAGAATCAATGACAAGATTCCAATCCAGGGACAAGTCTGTCTCCAAAGGAAAAGCTTCTGTTATCTGCATGTGGCCACAGTAGTTTCACAGTTCCCTGTTAATTTAGCTACAGTCATAAATCTTCAACCCCTTACACTTTCTAGATGAAAAGCCAGAGTGTCTGATTCTCTCTGCTAACACAATCTTTCTCTTTCACTGCATTGGTCTTTTTCTGTTTAGGAAAAGTAAAGTAAACTCCTTTCTGTCCTAATCTCTGTCTCGAAAAATTGTCCCCCAAAGCCCCACACACTAGCCTCACACCTTAGCAAGAATGGTTTGATGTATTGTTAAGTAGTTGGTTAAGAATGGCTCTCCCAGGAAGGAGGACAGGGTGGAGGTCCACATCTCGGTGCCGCCCACCTTAATTTTGTCCCAAGTGACTACTGACACCTGAGGGGGAGGGATCACCCTACCAACCTACCAGTCAGAACTTAGCCTGCCAGCTGCACATGGATACAGAAGACTCTCTAGCCTAGCAACAGGTACAACAACAGAATCTGAAAGGCACCTAACACAGCCTTAATTAAGACTATGTCATTGGGTAAATCTACACTGTGGGCCACACAACCCCCATGGGTTCTCAGAGGGGCTCATAGGAGGTCTGTCCAAGCAGTAAGACTCAGATTTCAAGGTGACCTGTGAACCACAAGGTAGGCCTGACTCAGGTCTTTGTCCTTTTCTTTGTTGAGACGATGAGAACGTGTTCACTGTCTACGACAAAGGGATTCTGCTTTGTAAACTTTCTAACTCGTATATAATTACATCAATAAACCTTGTGTCATGCTTGCCTTACTTTTGGGTGTCTGGTCATGTTTGGACCAAGAGCACTCCAAGAACCAAGGCCCCAGGTAGCTGCCTGAAACCCAGCATGATTTTGGGTTGTCATGATGGCATTATTGAGATATAATCCAATCACAAACTGAGGCTGTATGGAAGGGAAACCAAGGAACTGGATTTTACAACTTATAAAGCTCTATTTAGGAGAAAGGAGATCCATGGCCACTTTCATCCCTGTCAGAAAAGAGAGAAAAGAAAGAGAAATTTACCTTAGTTAGGTTCACAGAAATGCTGCAAATTTTTGCAAACTTTTAATGGACATATATAGTCTGATATGGTGGATTAGGAATCCCAAAAGCCCCTGCCACAAAGCCAGCCTGCCCACAACTTCTACTCTTTCTCATAGGTCTTCACTGAGTGTAAGAGTGTTGTATGCCAAGGACAGAGGGCACGGCTAAGTAGAGCTGAGACCTCAGAGAAAACCAGCACTCAGAAGCTGTGTAGTGGACATAGCTTCCTGGAGGTGAAGGGAAGGACTGCTGAACTAAAACAAATATCTCTTAGGCATTCTGGGTCTTCACTAAATGTATTGCACTAAAGTGGGGCAGAAGACCTGTGGAAAATCTGTGTGAGTCACTGGGGCCTTGTTGGTGCCCTGAAGTAACCCTTCGAAGGCTGGTGGAAGGATATCAGAATGTGAAGGTATCTGCAGAGGTCTAGAGAGCCAGAGGCAAGAATGAAGAGTAAAGGGAAGGCCACAGATACCAGAAAAGGTGGTATGCAGCCTTTAGTGCAAAGATACCCTCCCAGTTCAGAAAGCTAGCACCTTCAGGGGAAAGCAGAAAGAGATCTCCAGAATTTCACCAGTATTCTAAGCTTGGATTTCACCACCATTCTCAGGATTTCACAACCACCACCAGGATTTCACCACCTTTTAATCTTGTTAAAGGTTAAGTCCTGATGTTACTCTCATAGTATTTGAAACGAATGGCAAAATGAATATAATTAGAGCTGTAATTAATCTCGACATACTGTGTTTCCCCCAAAATAAGACCTGCCCAAAAAATAAGCCCTAGCAGGATTTCTATGCATTTGTTAAATATAACCCCTACCCTGATAATAAGACCATGCAGATACACTGCATAGCCACGTCATGCATTTTGGCACAGAGCAGTAAGGAAAACTGGATACCTTTTTATCTGCCACAGCTCCTTTCTCCAAGCCATTCGCACTTGAGCAGGTGCACATGTGGTAACCACAGTCGCAGGCATCCTATTGCATGATGCATGCAAACAGCTAGGGGAAAGGAGTTCATGCATCACTAGCACCAGCCCCACCAACAAGGTCGGCTCCACCTGTCAGATTCCAGAAGAAGATGATGTAATTGTATTTGAATAAATGCAGATTGTTGTATTATACTTAATAAAAAATAAGACATCCCCTGAAAATAAGCCCTAGTGTGTCTTCTTGAGAAAAAAATAAAATAAGACAGTGTCTTATTTTCAGGGAAACATGGTAGATCTACTTCAGATTGGATTTAATCAGATCACATCTTAGTCCCATAATAGAATAAGGGTACCACATTTTGGGGAAGTGCTCATTATTTGCTTCTAGCTTTATTATTATTCTATGAAAAATATTCAACATCAAATAAAAATGTATAGAACACAAGAAAAAGCAAGAAAATTTGTCTATGATCAAGAAAGTAAGTAGTTGAGATGCCAACTCAAAAACAATCTAAAAACTGGGCCAGTAGTGGGACCTTGCAGGGTCTAACAGAGGGAGGCAGGTGAATCTTCCTCTCCAGAAGATGGAAATGTGATGCCAAGAAGACAGGACCCAATAGCATTGCTTTTCTCTCTCTCTCCTGTGCTATCTCTACTGTCTCACTGTCCCCCTCCCTCTCCTTATTCCTTTCTCTTTTTTCTCTCTTACTCTGTGTGTGTGTGTGTGCATGTGTGTGCACACCTGCTCCCACCATTTGGACAACAGTGTGGCAAAATCACAGAATTGGATAGTTTCTAGCTAAAGAACTAAAAAGGTAAGTCCTAGTTTATTGGAGTTCCTGAGACCATTCATTAAGAGGACACACAGGGCTCAGAACACAGTTGTACCCATGCCTATGACTTTTTACCACAAAATGATTCAAGGTAAAATTTCCAAAGGAATAAATATGTGGAGCCAAGTCTGAAGGAAACCAGATGTAAGTTTCTAAGAGTCCTCTCTCAGTGGTGGTGTACAGGATGTATTTACTTAACCCAGCACCAAGTTAAAGAAACACATATGAAATATTGTCTACCTGGGAAGCTCACTAAAGCTTCAGTGTCTGTCCTAGGATTGGGTTGGGGGTCACTCATGTAGGCACTTTTTACCCGACATGTAACAAAACTCTAGATGCTTAGAAAGAATTCAGGTATTCAGAATAAACTATATTGTTTTCACAAATAGTTTAAGCACAGTGAAAAATTATCATTGTGGAATGGTGGGAAGCCTTCTGAATTCTAAGATCTCAGATGCCAGCCAAGAACCATTTTTGCAAATAGGTCTTTCTAAAGATAGTAGTCTTAAGCTTCCTGTGTTAATTTTTTTTGCATACCTAGGAAGTGGAAAATATGGAGGATATTGCATAGAAAGTCTTTCTGGAAAGTATCCCACATAAAGTTGTTTATGAACTCCTGGGCTCCATCCTGATTTATACACGGGAGGAACTATTCCTGATTGACACATTAAAGACTTTGAGAACGGAGTTAATCTACTAAGAGAGTCTTCTGGGAGGAGCACACACAGAACAGATCTCAGTACCATTACAAAGCCTTTGAGAACTGATTTGACACAGGACCCACAGGCAACAAAAAATATATCAGAACATGTGGTTTGATGGCATCTACATTACATCCCTGCTAAAACAAAAATTTCAAAGTTCTCCATAGGATTTAATACCAAATATCACATAACTTAATAGTTACAACTTCCAGAATACAATAAATAAAGTACTCAGCATACAAGCACCATGTCTCAACTTGAATGGCAAAATACAATCCACAGACACCAATAGTAAGATAGATAGGATTTCAGAGTTTCTGACAAAGACATTAAAAACAGCTGCTAAACAAATTTCTGAATAAGCATTTGAAAACATTTTGGAAATAAAAGTTAAAATAGAAAGTATTAGTAAAGCAATAGAAGATATAAAGAACCAACTGGAAATTTTATATGGAAAAATACAACAAAAATATAAAAATGTACTGAAAGTACTTAATAGCAGAATGGAGATAACAGAAGCAAGAAACAGTTTACCTGAAGATAGATCAATGGAAATTATCCAGTTAGAGTAACAGAAAGATGAAAAAATTACATAAAAAATGCATCAAAAAACAGCATCAACAGAGTGACAGGGCAATCCATACAATGGGATTTGGGGTTATAGGTCCAATGACAGAATATTTAAAGAACACCTACAATAATAAAAGCAAACAACCTAATTCAAAATGGGCAAATAACCTGAATAGACATTTGTCCAAATGGCTAATAAGTATATGAAAGATGCCCAACACCTCTCATCATTGTGTAAATGCAAATAATAACTCTAGTGAGATACTTTAACTCCCATTAAGATGGCATTAGCAGAAAATAACAAGCATCAGTGAGGATGCAGAGAAATTGAAACACTTGCACATTACCGGGGATGTGAAATGGTGCATCGGAGGAGATGTAAATGTGCACAATCACTGTGGAAAACACGATGATGGTTCCCCAAAAGTGTAAGCATAAAATTACCATATAATCCACAAACTCCACTTCCAGGTATATACATAAAATAACTTCAAACAAGGATTTTAATAGATATGTGTATATCCATGATCATCGCAGCATTATTCACAATGGCTCAGAAGTGGGAAAAACCAAAGTGCCCCTCAACGGATGAGTGTATAAACAACAGGTGATGTGCACATACAGTAGTAGAATATTATTCAGTCTTGAATGTGAGGCAAGATGGAGCCTCCTGGTTCTTGGGAAGGACACCAAGTGATGCGGAGTGATGTGACTACTCTAAGTACAGTAACCGAGGGCCAGGCACTGTTGGAGTGGATTGCACAGTACTGGGTATTTATTGAAAGAGAGAACAAAAAAGTATAAGAGAAAAAGTTACACTAAATGTTACGCTGTGTAGCAGAATGTGCAGGCCATGCAGAGGTGACTGTTTTTCTGTGTCGATGTATCTGGTATGGGAAACATGGCTTTGACACCTGCTGCTTTTTGGTTTGACTGGAATCTGCCTTAACTATTTCTGCCCAGCTGAAAGATTAATCTGTTGTGCATATGGTTGCAACTGTTGCTGCTGACACACACGCCCTCTTTCCTCCTATGCATGGGATTACAACTTTGTTGCAGTTCACATGCCTGTCAAAGTCCCAGTTCAGCAACTATTGCTGCTGCCCTGGGCATCATGTTCCCTTTGCATATTGAGATGTCTTTGTGACATGTTTCCCACACACATTATTGATGACTCAAGGCATCTTTACCACTTTGTTTCGATCACAGTCAAAGAGTAAGCAAATAAGTACAAGTTTAGGCATAATAAGAATTTGCAGTGATTGCACACGTTTCCACAATCATTGATATCAGGGAAAGATATAGCAAGTATCATTTTATGAAGGTGACTCATACAAGGAACAACTGAATTTCATTCTTCCATAGGAATGGTTATCTATGCCTATGACATGGCATGACATAAATAAACGTGAAGATATACTAAATGAAATAAATGAGAAATATTGTATGATTTCACTAGGATAAGATACCTTATATAGTGACATACTGAAATACAGAGACTAGAATAGTGATCACTAGAGTCTGAGAGGAGGAGGGAATAGGAAGTCAATGTTTTGCATGAAAAAAAGTTTTAATTTGCATGAAAAAAATTCTGGGGATGGATAGTGTTGATATCTGTACAATGTGAATGTACTAATGCTACTAAACTGTACACTTAAAATGATTAAAATAGTAAATTTTATGTTACATAAATAACATATATAACATAAATATATAAATAAATTTTATGTTATATACATGTTATACTGTACCAAAAAACAGCATGCACATTATAAGAAAGGAAAAATCTGTATTAAATTCATAATACCCAGATCATGTTTGAATTCTGCAATTATAAGAGGTGCTCAACGTAACTTGTGTTCATCTTTTTTTATCAGTATAAATAGAGTATTGCAATTTTAATACAGATTTTTCCTTCCTTAAAATGTATATTTATTGTTTTGGCACCCTCTGTACTTTATATAAAACCACAATTTAAAAAAACAAGCATATGGGAGAACATCAGTGAAAATGATGGAGTGAGAAGCTACAAAATTATCTTCTCTATAAAAGCATGAAAATACTAGCAAAAATGGTCAGAATAAACTTTTCTTCAGTACTCTGGAAATTGACCAAAAGTTTGCACCAATCTATGCAGCATTTTATTGAGAAAAATGACTGAATCGTGGTAAGATCGGTGAGTTTTGGGGCCCAGTCACAGCAGTCTGGATGGGACTGGACAGGGAAGAATGCAGACGGATTTCTTTCAAGTCTTTACTTCTAGAGTATAATCATTATGTCTTCTGTCGTGTGGTTCACTGAAACACCCCACTTGTAAGGCTTTTTTTATTTGACTCATAGCTTTTATTAACTCGTAGTTCATGCAGTAAGAATAGGCTTTTCCTAAAACACCTTTGTCAAATAGAATCAGAGAAAATTGTTTAGCATTGTGGCTACATGAAACAGTGATAACAGGCAGAAACTACTATAAGCTAAACAGAAAAGTTTAGCAGGAAAAGTTGAGTAATGAAATTACCATGGTGGGTAGAGTTGGGGGCATTAGAAAGTTCTGATACATTATTCTTAGGAATCCCAAAGGGTATGCTCCTATATGGGTCAGTAAACCTGATAACGAAAGATAAAAGAAAGAAAGGTGGCTCGTGCCTGTAATTCTAGTACTACTCTTGGAGGCTGATGCAGGTGGATTGGTTGAGCTGAGGAGTTTGAGACTAACCTGAGCAAAAGTAGAACCCCATCTTTACTAAAAAAAGAAAAGAAAAGTTAGCCAGGGGTGGTGGCACACAGGTGCAGTCTCTGCTCCTCGGGAGGCTGAGGCAAGAGGATTGATTGTGCCCAAGAGTTTGATGTTGCTGAGCACTATGACGACACAGCCATCTAATCAGGGTGACAAAGTGAAACTCTGTCTCAAAAAAAAAAAAAAAAAAGAAAGACCAAAGAGCAGCCCTAGGCTCTCATTACCGGCTAATCTCAGGCACTGTGCAAGGAGAGGGGAAGGGAAAGCTGGAGTCAGCACTTCCCGGCGGAGTGGTGAGGTGAGCGCCCAGACTCCCAGAAAAGCCTGGGAGACTTCATCCTTCTGGGCATGTAAGTAAATCTCTGTTTGATTCATCTAATCTTTAAGCTAAGTAATCAGAGGCTTCAGTGGCCACAATATTTCAAAAAATCACTTTTTAAAAAGATTAAAAACAAAAAAAGCAGGTCAATTATTTTTTAAGTATATTCTATTGAACCCAATACATCCAATTTATAATTATGTTAAGATGTTATCAGTAAGGTGGCAGCTATGGCTCAGTGGATAGGGCACCAGCCCCATATACTGAGGGTGGGTTCGAACCCACCCCAGCCAGCTAAGACAGCAATGAGAATTGCAACAAAAACTGTCTGTAGTCCCAGCTACTCAGGAGGCTGAAGAAGAGAATGGCTTAAGCCCAAGAGTTGGAGGTTACTGTGAGCTGTGATGACATGGCCCAGGGCAACAACAACAACAAAAAGATGTTATCAGTACAAAAAGTATTAGTGAAATCATTAGCATTACTTTCTTTATATTAAGTCTTCAAAAGGCATTTTACATTAATGACACACTATAATTCAAGCAAACACCCAAAAAAAACTTCCATAGCCACATGTAACTAGTAGCTACCACATTAAACCCACATGAAATCCACAGGACTATTTAACCTACCGTCTGCTCTCAACTCTATCAACTAATGTCAGAATGCTCATTCACTCCCTCACTCTGCTGAAGCCACAGTGGACTTCCTGGTATTCCTGGCATAAACCAGCTTTACCTTCACTGTTATTTCTGCCCAGCTACCCACATGACTCCTTTCGTTCTTTCTTTCTTTTTTTGAGACAGTTTCACTTTGTCGACCTGGGTAGAGTGTCATGGCATCATACCTGGCAGCAACCTTAAACTCTTGAGTTCAAGTGATTCTCTTGCCTCCTGAGTAGCTGAGACTACAGGTGTCCACCACAACATCCGGCTATTTTATAGCTGAACTCATGAGCCGGGTCTCAAACTCATGAGCACAGACCTCAGGCAATCCAGCCACCTTGGCCACCCAGAGTGCTAGGATTATAGGCATGAACCACTGCGCTGGCCTTTCTTTTTTTTTTCTTTTCCAGAGACAGTATTACTTTGTTGCCCTCATGGAATGCCTTGGCATCACAGCTCACAGCAACCTCAAACTGTTGGGCTCAAGTGATTCTCTTGCTTCAGCCTCCCAAGTAGCTGGGACTACAAGAACCCACCACAGTGCCCTGCTATTTTTAGTGACAGGGTCTTGCTTTTGCTCAGGCTGGTCTCCAACCCCTGAATTCAAGCAATCCACCTGTCTCAGACTCCTAGAGTGTTAGAAGCACAGTGAGCCACTGCATCTGGTCCCTTTCTTTAACTTTTAAAGAATCTATGCTTAAGTGATATTTTTTCAGTGAGTGCTCCCTGACTACCCTCTTAAAAATTGGACCCAATTCTTCAGCACTGTGTTTTACTTGTTCCGTTTTTTTCCCTGTACCACTTATCACCATCTAATATACATCATATACTTTACTTTTTCTATATTATACTTTTAGAATTTAAGCCCTTTTAGTTTAAAATATGTCACCTGTTTTGATCTCCATTTGCATGAACAGGATAGCAGACAGCGTGGAGCATAGGCACTACTAAACATGTAAGTGTTGGACGAGGCTTTGCAACATGGAGTAGTTTACTGCCTAGATCAGGGCTGGGGAAACTTGCATGTTGAAAGCTGCATTAATTTAGCTATAATCTAACAAGGCTATATTCAATAACTTCAATTATTTAAAATGTACATTATTTTGTAAAAATGTAACTACTATGTACCTGATAATTGGCAAAAATTTAACCTGTATTAATGTTAAAGTTAACTAACCTTTTAATGACGTTGTAATGTCTGCTTTTTTGTTGGAAAGCATTAGAATATTTGGTGGCAGCATGGAGGTCCATGGTTTCAGCTGACTCTCCGGATGGGTACCAGTCATTTGTGACCTCAAGGGCATCTTGATCTGGATTAGGTAGAAGAATATAGATTCATATCCATAAGTGTTATAAAATAAAGAAAGCATTTCTTCAGGCATGTTGCAGAAGGCATGGGTATTCTATTGCATTTTTCCTTATTTTCAATGGGATCTTTCTTAGCATCCAACAATGACTTTAAGATGTCATCTACTGAGAGCCCAGTCAATTCCATCTGCAGTGCTTTAGGGTGAGGCTGAACTGCTAATCATGATGTTATGATTCTCCATTAGTGACCTTTGCACTGTATTCTCCAATTAATAGGTCTACAATAGCTGTGCATCCTTTATGTTCCCAAATATCATCCTGCTCATCATGGACCTTTGCTAACTGAAGGATATGTTCACCCAAAACTTTCTTTGGAAGAAGTATTTTGAAAAAAGCTTTTTTCAAAATGCTTGGAGTTTTTTCTTTGTTTGTTTTTTTGCCATATATCACATATAGACTTAGTTTTTTCTTTTTTACCTTACAAAGAAATATGCAAGTCATTTTGATTTGACATAATGTCATATAAAAATGCTGCATTTCTATAGAAATCTTCTTTAGATAATTCACATTATTAATTCTCCTCTTCATAAAATTTACCTATCTTTTCTCACATAGAGAAAATTTTGGCTCTCACCTGCCCCTATGATAGCCAATGCACTTTAGAATAATATAGCAAATCCACAAGGAATCCCTCATCATTGAACTTTAACACATTACAAAACAGACACTGCTGTGTTACATTGGCATGGATATGGTAAATGGTTAACAAGACTTACAACTTGCTGCAAAGTGTCACTTAAAATAAGAGCTTTTAGCACAGAGATTTTGCTAATGCAAGATACACAGACATTGTATCTTGAGATGAGAGAACCTGGATCTGTTAATACTTTTTTTAAATCTGTGCAAAAAACCCTTCATGTTTTCCTGTCATGGAAGGTGCACCATCTGTACATACACTCACTAAATTTATTAAGTGCAGTCCATCTTAATGACATTTACTTTAAAATTTTTTGAAGATATACATTCCTTGTATTCTGTTTGCAAGAGTGACCAAAGAAACTTTGTAGCAAAGACAGTCTTATGTTATGACCCAAATGAAATATAAAACCTGCACAGAGTCAATAGTCTCAGATAATTCATTCAAAGCAATCGAATAATATATGCTAATGTTTTCCTTTTGAAATATTGCAAGAAATTATTCTGTTAAGTTGAAGGTCAATTCATGCTGCCAATCAGTTGAAAGAAGCAGTTGTTTTTACTTTGAAACATTATCAGGGTCTAAGCACCCTACAAGTTTGACAATACATACTTTCACAATTTCTACATCACTGAAGGCTTCCCTTTTTTCCCAAGTATATTAGCTACTTTGTAAGTTGCTTCAATGGCATTATTTCCCAGTGTCCTTGCTGCTTAAAGAATTATTTTTTTTTTTTGCTTTTCATCTTTTAATTTATGCAATACTACCTTTTGTACCTCTCCCTCTAATTTAAAATATATGTGGTCCTTGTGAGTGTTATAAGCCAAAGAGCTTTGAATTTCTTTAACGTTATGTTGATATTTCAGTATCACAAAGGAAGCAAATCATCTTGTGGTTAGCAGACACAAGATAATATTGCAATGTCCAATCCTCATTACAAAATGTGTTTTCTTCCTTCAGTATTCCCTTGGACTTTTTTGACATGATGGGCTCTTAAGCAGACAGAATTGAAAAATACTGTCTAGCTGTGCAAATATTCACAAACTCCACTTCAAACAGAAACATAGTGTACCATTGTCAAAAGCTTATAACACACTGGCAAGTAGTGGTGCCAGTCAGGCCGGGAATTTAGAATTATGAGCATAGAAGCCATTAATTTAGCTCTATGACTTACAAGTGTTCTAATTGTGCCAGTTAATCTGGGAGATCTATTTCATTGAAACTTATTTTATTCTTTGGTATTTTAAATATTCACATTTAAAAAATATAAAAAACTAGAAAAGACAGTAAAAAAATGTATTAATAGAAGTAAAAAGGAAATGATTTGTTTCATAAAATTTGTATCAGTCAAAGGGCTTTTCCCCACCTGGAATACTGAGCTCTTGGATAGACACTTGGGCTATCTGGTCTTCTTTGGGTTTGGCCAAAGCTCAAGCAAGAGACCCCCAATCTGTCATTTGCGCTCGAGAAATTGCTTTGCTCCTAAGCAATATTTTAGTGATTATACTGATCTAACATGATTTCAGAGTCAGCTCTCTTGTATAGTTAAGACTAGCAACATGTCACCTCATACCTTTTATTTCCTCTCCATTTTTACATATTTGTCAACAAATAAAACATTTGTCCTGGTGCTCTGACTGTGATGTGACATGTATTTCTTACAATAATAATTTCGAATGTTTTTGGTTTTTTGACTAAATTAGGAGTTTGGTCAACATTGGAAAATTGTCACTCAGAATAACTCCTAGCCATTTGTTCATCTTTCAGCCCCATTTTATCTGATTATTTCTTCAATGTTTAACTAGCAGTTGAGGAGCAGTTGTGAACTTTGTTACCAGCTATATTTCATGCAGCCAGGATTGGTTGTTGCTATTCCCAGTGCTGTTTGGCTCATAAGTGAGTGTAAAAATTTAGTTGAACTTACCAAGGAATATATGGTCTGTAGAGGAAAAAATAAAAATTATCTGAATCATTTGCATAATATCTCTTTCATCTAAGAGAATCCATGTGGTCCTTATGAGTGTTATAAGCTGATGAGCTTTGAATTTTTTTAATGTTGATATTGCAGTGTCACAAAGGAAGCAAATCATCTTGTTAGCAGACACAAGATAATATCGCAATTTCCAATCCTCATTACAAAATGTGTTTCCTCATTACAAAACTCTTTTCTGTGACCAGTAAGGTAAAAGTGCCATCACAGGCATGTGCAATGGCAGATCTAAGCTTTCATCTGTATGCGTGTACACACATGGACTTAGTATAAAAAATAAACACTGAAGACCATTTCAACTTCTTTCCCTTTCTTAAATTGCATTTTCATTTTTCCTAAGTACACCCTCATATTATTTTCACATAATTATTTTTTGAGTCCTTGAAAGTCTGAAGAAATCTTTATTTGTCAATTACACTTGAATGGTAATTTATGTACCATCCTCCGTAAGTACCTGCGATTGGTTCCAGGACACCGTGGATACCAAAATCCCTAGATGTTCAAATCCCTTACATAAAATAGCATGGTATTTGCATGAAACATACACATATCCTTTTGTTTAAATCATCTCTAGATTATTTATAATACCTAACAAAAGGTAAATGCTGTGTAAATAGTTATGTTTATTTGTATTTTCTATCATTTTATATATATATTTTCTTCTTTTTTTTAAATATTTTCAATCTTCAGTTGGCTGAATCTGCAGATGCAGCTTTTTTTTGGATGTGAAGTCCGATGTCATCTGATAATTTATAGGTGCCCCATTTGAGAATTGTTTCTTTGTTTCCCTTTATGGAAATTTTTAGACCTTTTTTTTACTTAAGGTTATAAAAACTTACTACATTCTATCTTTTTATAATATCTTGCTTGGCACTGTGCATATTTCTTCTGCAGGTTTGTCAAGATTTCCTCCCCTTTATTTTCATTTAGATAGATGTTATCTTAGCCTTTGATGAAAGGATTTCAAATTGTATATAAAACCAGCACATTTTACCCCATAAATGCATTAATGTACACAGCTATGGTTTAATTTTAAAAAGATAGATGTTATCTTTCTATATCTCTCCTCTTTTATGTCAAACTTTTCATCTTTGTTTGAATAATATTCTGTCAGATTTACTTGAACATTCCTTCAGTTCTCTAGTTGAGTTTTTAAAATTTGGCCAATGTTTTAAATGTTATAAATTCAATGTTAGGGAGTTGTCTGTTCTAAAAAGAGCATATTGGTTTATTTTATGAAATAAAATTCTTGGATTGCTCTAAGAATTTTGACAAAATGGATTTAAAGTTATGTTTTGTTTCATAAGTTGTATTGATTTCTCCAGACTCAACTGTTCTTTTTCTTTTTTTTCCCTCATTTTAGTCAACTTTTATTTGTGCTATTGGTTTTGATTAAATATCTTTCCAATGACTGTATTTCATATATTTTTAAATAAAAGATTAGGTTATATATATATTTTAAACAAAAGATTAGGTTAAACTATTTGGTGGGTGGAATAGGTTTTCTCTTCTTTCTTTATTGTCTACCCTGAGTGAGAATCTTGACTATAAGAATGAAGGATATTATAACAAATGGAGGATAGTGTAACAAACTGAATGGCAGGCTTCACTTTATAAGGTGTGATGCACACATTATATTCTCTTTCTCTATCTACCCCTATTGCCAAAATAAGGGGTTTTCCATTCCATAAATCCTAGTCCATCCTAAGAAGGTCTTTTCATCTTTTTACAGATTTTTTTCTTTTATTTCAGGAAGGAGGCAAGAAGCCAAAGGAAAAATCATTGCTCTTAAATCTTATTCCTATTTCAGTGTTGTTTCTACTGAAATCTATTGTCTTTCCTTCAGGGAATGGATAAATTAAAAATTGATATCCCATTTTTTAAAGACTTAAAAGAAACTCATGATAACAAAATTCTGGCTTCTATAAAAATATGAGCACTAGCATAAAGCTTCTTTCATTCATGTAGAGATATAGTAAACAAAATACACAGACAGCTGTTTGTGTCAGGAAGGAAGCAAAGAAAGAAGGAGAGAAAAGTGCTGCATGAATCCAGTGTTTTGCTATTCTGTATTGGGCGTCTCAGGGAGGCCTTCTTGAAAAGAGTAGGTGTCTTTCAGGATACCACACTTTCCTCTGGTACATGGTAGCCAATCCAAAATGTGAACAAGATAGAATGCCTGAAATTGGAATACCAGTTGGTAAAATCTCATGCCACCCAGGGTAATGTGAGACCCTGGCTACTCTCCTAGTCCCAGAATCTTGGTGTTGTAAGTGTACCTATTAGAAGTTGAAATCTCGATAAGAAAAGACATGGTGAGACAATGTGTTTATATAGATGCTGGAAAAAGAATCAAAGATTTGCTGGACTTACATTCTCTTAGGCAATTCCAATAATTCCTTTTTAAAACATTGTTATTTTAGGGTAACAAGGAGAGATTTTATTTAGGATAAACAAAGAGAAAGGTTACAGCACTTCCCTAGTGAGTTGGAAGGGGGTCCCTCTCCTAGAGGAGAAAAGGTGAGAGAGACCTCCAATAATTTCTTACATTTATTTAGTGCTTTCATGGGTTACTAAAATCTTCATCATCCGTTATCTTATACGGGCTTCATAGTAGTCCCATGAGATATAAAATGAGATGTATTAATAAAATACTGAGATTGTCAAATCTTTCCTTTGAAAAGGAAGGATAACTAGAACTAAGTAATTTGGCCAAACTTACAGAGCTACGGAGTATTGAAGACACAATTCAAACCCAGTTCTATGAATTTCTGGTTCAACATTCTTCTCCTAACAACCCAGAGAAGGATAGTTCAACAAGCCCCTAAATATATTTGGCAACAAGAATGGAAATGATGCCATTAAGTCTTGAGATTTTTTATTGTCCTGTCAAATCTCTCTGTGGCCACAGTAAGCCATTTTTATCTTTTTCTTCTATCCCAATTACATGCCCTAAAAATGCACACCTAAAATTCTCTCTGCTAGCACAGAAATAAGGCAATCTCAAGATTGAGCTGTGATGTATTCTGCCCAGGGCTTGTACTTGACCACCAGGAACCATGACTCTTTCAGGAAGACAGCAGGTGACATCTTTCATCTCACTCTACTTATCCGAAAGTCCAGGAACTGGAGCTCAAGAATAAAAGGACAGATGAAATGTAACATTTCCTGCAATTTTACCTCACCCCTCGATGCAGTTATTATGATTCATTTCCATCTCTTTGCGGTACATAAAGGAAACTTTAACAAGACACACAATAGTAGTAGTGGAGCAGCAGGCACTTTTAAGCTTTGGGATTTGTGCTGGCTTGGCATTTTTAAAAGGCATTCCTTTGGAGATCAAAATACTTACCACCAAGCCTGTATGCTCTGTGGGGAAACACGATGAGTGAACACAGCAAAGCTATTTCAAAGACTCATAATATCATTTTGGAAAAGCAGTTTTTTCGTGAAACTCTAAATCTACAGCTTAACATTTTTGACAAGTCATTCAAACCTTATATTATAAGTATAGGCCCCTCTGGTATTGCAGTTGATTTTAACATTTCTAGGTAAACAAAATATTGTCCTATAACATGGAAGCAAAAAGTTTCAATTTTAAAAATCAGACCTTAGTGATCAAGTTAAAATTCTATACAGATTGTTTTTTCTTTGCATGTTCACCATTTGAAAACTCAATCACAAAACCAGAATTCCCAGTGGCAGAAAATTCAGACTCAGTGTATATTCAAGCAGGAATACCCTCATGAACTGTGATTCATTGGCTATATAACCCAGGGCCAGTTCATCTCTCAAGAAAATTAATCAGAAAATAAATGGGGGCTTGGCACCTGTAGCTCAAGCAGCTAGAACACCAGCCACATACACCGGAGCTGGCAGGTTTGTATCCAGCCTGGGCCCACCAAACAACAATGATGATAACTACAACAACAACAACAACAAAAATAGCCAGACCTTGTGGCAGGTGTCTGTGGTCCCAGCTACTTGGGAGGCTGAGGCAAGAGAATTGCTTAAACCCAGGAGTTGGAGGTTGCTGTGAGCTGTGACGCTACAGGACTCTACCCAGGGTGACAGCTTGAGACTCTGTCTCCAAAAAAAAAAAAAAAAAAGAAAGAAAATAAATGTAACATTAATAAATGAAAGCAAGAGACTGAATAATATCTAAACCATTCTTCAATATGTTGTAAAGTGATGTTTCAATGTATGGAATATCTACCACTAGCTTAAACTTCCAGGGCCATGAAGAATTAGGATTTGAACATCCACAGAGGAGGAGGGAGGCATAATGATGCTTCAGGCTGATGGTATAAGCCAGGGTGCCTAAAGTTAATGAAAGTACAAATTCTTTGTTGAAAATTGGGAATCGTTCCAGTATGAATGTAATGATAAGTTGGTGTCAGATCACAGAGGGCCTCAGGGGTTGTGATACTCTCACCTGACTCCAAACTTTCATGTTGCTGAACTTCAAGCTCAGGGAAATAATTTAATTACAAGTTCAGCAACAGGGACTTTACCTCCCAAAGGTGAGGATAATACTCACTACATCCAATCCTACAGAATCAAAGAAAAATACAGGGTGCAAAATGGGAAACAATAGCTGAGCATGGAGTTCTGAGTATAATCAGTTATAAATATGAAGTAATAAAAATTACATTTTTCTATGACATTTTCTTATATGTGCTTCCTTGGCCTATTGTCCCTAGATATTTGACATTAAACTTGGTCCTTGGTCCAAATATGTTTTCTTGTGCTACCTAACAGGCTTCAAAATAAATCTCTTCCTGATAAAAGTAGTGGGATAAATTCTGTTGTTTTCAACTAAGAACTCTCAATGATACATGTCTCAAATGTTGAGCTATCACACACAGTGACGATTTGGGAAAGGAGGTCATTTTGTACAATGGGATCTTCTATAAATAGTTAAATCAAATTCAAATTTTATAGAACTTAAGTCTAAGTAATT